>PVIU01016011.1:34757-46435 GCA_004026605.1 Ondatra zibethicus
ATTGTTTCTCTCAGTGTCTGTGCTGCTGGGGTTCTATTTAGGAAGTGGTTCCCTGTGCCAATGCGTTCAAGTGTACTTCCCACTTTCTCTTCTATAAGGTTCAGTGTGGCTGGCTTTATGTTGAGGTCTTTGATCCATTTGGACTTGAGTTTTGTACATGGTGATAGATATGGGTCTATTTTCATTTTTCTACATGTTGCTATCCAGTTATGCCAGCACCACTTGTTAAATATGCTTTCTTTTTTCCATTTGATATTTTTTGCTTCTTTATCAAATATCAGGTGTTCGAAGATGTGTGGATTGATATCCGGGTCTTCAATTTGGTTCCATTGGTCTTCCTGTCTGTTCTTATGCCAGTACCAGGCTGTTTTCAGTACTGTAGCTCTGTAGTAGAGTTTGAAGTCAGGGATTGTGATGCCTCCAGAAGTTCTTTTATTGCACAGGATTGTTTTGGCTGTCCTGGGTTTTTTGCTTTTCCAAATGAAGTTGAGTATTGTTCTTTCGAGGTCTTTGAAGAATTTTGCTAGGATTTTGATAGGCATTGCATTGAATCTGTAGATTGCTTTTGGTAAGATTGCCATTTTTACTATGTTAATTCTGCCTACCCAAGGACATAGGAGGTCTTTCCATTTTCTGGTGTCTTCTTCAATTTCTTTGTTCAAAGATTTAAAGTTCTTGTCATACATTTTTACCCCATTGCCAGAGTATGTGATGGAGCCCATGCCCGAGAAAGGCATGTGATGGCTGCCCAGAATGCCCCAAGGGAGGGCTCAGGACCAGCTTTCCCACCTCCATCTCCTGTACTTCGGGAACTTCAGGGAACCAGCCCCCTACTTACTCACCGTTCAGGGTTTAACACGGGCTGTACCCTAGACTTGAGAGGTGAACCAGTTGCCACAGGGAAGTGCCTCTTGAGCCCACAGCCTCCCGCCATCTCTGAGGATCAGAACTGTATTTAGTGGTGGCAGAGCTAAGTTCAGGTGACCTGGCCTTTGTCCACCTCTAGGTAAAAGCCTTGCCCTAGCTCTGAAGAAGAGTGTGCCAGTGACCACCCGAACGCCCACTTTACCTTCTAGAATGTCTCCTCCTGGGCCCGGGAATGGCTCAGCAGAGAAAGCTGTTGCCACACTGCCTGACCACCTGAGTTCAATCTCCAGGCTCCACATGATGGGAGGGAGGAGAGTACTGATTCCCGTAAGTTGTCCTGTGTCCTCTACTCCACACACAAGCCGTGGCCTGACACACATGCACACGCAGGCACTAAATAAAGATGAAAATTTCTCATTCCTAGCACCGAGTCTTTTACAGTTACATTTCACCATCCCTCTGAGCAAATGTTCTCTCTACTGAATGGTCCTGGAGATAGGTACCCTGAGTTTCATTCTGTGTAGAGAATAAGCTACAGACCCTCCTTTTGTGTTACTAGAGCTGAAAGGGTGCATTTGCGGTGCTCAGTGAGGGCCTGCTTTAAATCCAAACTGCCTTTGAAAGCGCATTGCTCTGTTGTTGATACAGCGATGGTAAACTGTACCGTTTCTCGAAGCAGATGCTCTTTGCACGGAAACTGTTGCAAGGCTCTGAGAGCATCAAGGGTCTGCCCAGCGGGCTACCTGCACTTCCTCCAGGCTGTTCTTTGGCCATTTTTGAGAGATGCTTTTGAATTTTTAATGCCACCCCTCTTTGGCACACTCTTGTCTTCAGTTTACTGTGGTCATCACTAAACACGAGTAGGAGAGTTCATAAGGACGCATCTTCCCAGAGCTCAGCTCTGTGGCGTGGCACAGTTTATCCTACTAAGCTGGCCGCCTAGGTCCTGAGAGGCAAATCAACCCCACACAGAGGCCTCCAGAAGCACTGTATTTTGAACAGTGGCTTGGCTTCCTTTTTCTGTCACCGTGATAGAATACTCTGATAACAGCAACTTAAGGGAGCGAGGACTTGGGTTCTATTCCAGGTGATATTGCATCACGGCAGGGACATCCTAGCTGTGGACCTGGGGCAGCTGGGCACATCACATCCGGTCAGGAGAACAGTCCCTGCTCTGCTCACTTTGTCCTTTTTGTACAGCCTGGGACACAAGCCTAGGGAATGGTGCTGCCCACTTTTAGTGTGGGTTTTCTCACCTCAGTGAACCCTAATCGGTTCAGTCCCAGGCATGCCCAGGAGTGAGTGCTCCCTCCCAGGTGTTCCAGATCTGTGTGGACAGTTGGCACTGGTCGTCTCAAACAGCATTCACAAAGATATTGGGCTGAGAAGTCGGCCGGGCCTCTGCTTTAAACACTGGCACCACCTCAGTGTAGATAAATGTACAGGGAGTATTGTGACCGTGGGCGGCACTAGTGAACTCCATTGCTCGTGGACACCTGCAGAGCCCATCTACACCAGCTGGTTTGATTCCTCCTGGAGGATGTCCCTCCCCTCCCAAATGGTGGTTCAGTCACGGATAGCACCCAACAGTCACCTCAAAGGGCTCCCAGGCTATCTAAAACTCAGCTTTCCCAAAAGGCATCTTGGAAGCCCTGGCAGGGGCCTCCTCTGTCCCTGGCATGGCTCTTTTGATCTTATGCTGGCACCTCGCAGAAAGCCAGGCCTGCCACTACCTGCCAGCACCCATTGCACCTATTGTGCAGCTCCTTCAAGCCTCCCCATGGGCTCCGGTGGCCACCAATGATCCTTACTGACTTGGGGTTTCTGAGTGAATCCTCGGTGTGCGTAAGCAAAGTCAGCAGCGCTTACCCTAAGGCAGGGCATGATTTGAACCTTGCCTCCTGCTCTATGAAGGTTCACTTCACCTCTTGGGCTTGTGGTGCTGAGCCATGGCCATACGTGCGTTCCCCTCAGCACCTCTTCATCCTCTCATTGGCAGAAGTCAGTGAGAAAGAGAACAGCTGTAGGGCTGCAGACAGGGCTTTCCCAACATTCTTTCTGATGGCGTCATAGATCCCCTGGGTCGCCCAGGCTCATCTTGGTTCACAGTGTATGTACCTATGGGTCTTCACAGACACCACCAGCCAGATCAGTTGCATCAACCCTGGCGGTCCATGGGGTGATAGATGCCTTAGCCAAATTGCCCTCATCCTCCTTCCCTTCCTGTGTGAACTCCGTGATGTGAACTCACAATCACCTTCTGCAGAGCACTCAGCATAAGGCGTGTGCTCAGGCCATGGTGCATGCTCTCTTCTCTGTGCTCAGCCACTGCCCTCTCAACATGGGGTGGTGTCCTCCTTATTCCAGAGTGCACGTCCTCCCGTGACCATCTTCCTTCCCTCCCCAGGGGCACCCATGGGTACATGGCTCCAGAGGTGTTGCAGAAGGGGACACCGTATGACAGCAGCGCTGACTGGTTCTCCCTGGGTTGTATGCTCTTCAAGCTCCTGCGGGGGTGAGTGGAACCCCGATGTCCTGTCCTGGGGGTGCTTGGGTCCAGTGGAGCTTCCTGGGCTGAGGTTAGCCCCGTGGCAGAGGGCTTGCCTCATGTACAAGAGACCCTGGGTTCCATCCTCAGCCTGGCGGTGGGGAAAGTATTTATAAATTAGTGTCTTGATGTCATGTTAAATTGCACAGTGGCCTTTAAACCACACCGCTGCAGATGACAGCCATGGTGGCTCCTCCTTTTTTACTCAGGCCAGCTTCTGTGCAGAGGACTCAGAGATTAAAGCTTTATGGCTTCATATTTTTGTCGCATGCCATAGGTCTTAGCTACCTTAAGCTAGGACTAAGGTAAAATAAGTAAGACTGAATAGAGAAAACCAAGAGGGCTTTGGAGCATTTCCACAGTAAACCATATTCTGGAATTAGGCAGAAGTATTAAAACGTGAATTACTGGAGAAGGTGGTGTTGTCCCCCCAGCCCCCGGCCCCCACAAATGACTTCTCATGATTCCTGAACATCAAGCATTTGGGGAATTCTGGAGTGTGGGGCAGGGGAGCCAGAGTAACCCCGCCTGAAAAGCTGGCATTTCTCTGTGAGCCTGCTAAGGTTGTCTCTTGGAAGTTGACCTTTCTACTTGACTGTATTCTAAGCCTCATAAACTCTACAGAGAGTTGGGCAGCAGGGAGGGGAGTGTACCCCAAGATGTGTCCTCATACTGGATGATTGACAGCTGATGCCTTCTGTGACTTTCTAGACGCTTCAGCTGGTTTTACGTGGGAGCTTGTTCTAGTGGGGTCCAACTATATCCGTCATTCTCACTACAAAGAAAGACACCTGTCCCCACTTCCTGTCTAGATTTCCCTCTTATCAGTTGCCCAGTAGCCTATGCCCACAGTCTGTTGAGGGGTCACTGCACCCCTGGGAAAACTCATAGGTTCTGCTTAGTACATTTGAAGAGCTGTTGAATGCCATCGTCCCCCAAACTTGGCTCCAAGTACCACACACTATATTCTTGATGCTTCTGTAATCCAATTCTGCTGTGCCCATTGTATTCCCTGGGGATCTAAAATTGTATTACTGCTAAGAAAGTCAGGTCTGTTATTCCGTAATTATATTACCAGTACCATGTCGGTGGAGCCCAGGCGCCCTTTATTCCTGATCCCAGGACTAGCTGACCTGATTAGAGGTTATGCAGAGCAAGTCAGAGGAAGCCATTTCCCAGGGAGGCCCCCTTCTGTCCCCACTATGGTTCTTGCAGGTTCAGGGAGACACCCAGGAGTCCCTTCAGTCGCTGGAGACAACAGGGCACAGTGGAATTGGATTACAAAAGCATCAAGCCAAACTGTCCATACGAAAGTCATCAATAAAGGACCCCAGGGAAACGGTGTAAGCCCGAGAAGGCTGGAATTTGCCTCTTCATTGCTGTTTCTAGTAAAACACAACTTTGTGTTTGGGAAGGGCTTGTCTAATTATCACTTCAACCCTATGCAGTAATTTGCCCCTCGTGGAGTGAGTTTAGTTTTACACAGCTACAGTTTAATTTCTGAGTCCTTCTGAATAGGGAAATAGAAAGTCCTTGGCGAAATCCTTCCTCTCTTGGGGCAAGAAGTTTCTGTCACAGATCCTAAGATCCCTGAGGATGGCCCCAGGGACAAGTGTGGAGAGAGAGGTGAGAGATGGAAGCCAGAGACCTGTGGGCACAGGTCAGGTGACCAAAATGCCTGACTGCAACTCTTCAAAAGGGAGTCTCATGGAAGGGCTGCTTCAGGGGGGGTCAGAAGATTGGCTCAGCACAGAAAGACACTTGTCATCAAGCCTGGGGACCTGGGTTCAATCCCTGGGACCAACATGGTGAAAGGAGAGAACCAACTCCTCAAAGTTGTCCTCTGACCTCTACACACCTCCCCACATGCATGTGCATAAGCCTCTTGCTTCTCCATGGCCAGTTCCCGGGGTCCCTGACTGCTGACTCCCTGAGCTGGGGAGAAGGAGTCTTGGCCTATGTGGCAAATGAGCTTTGATGCATCCTCCCCACTGAAATTCAGCTCTCAGACCACTCTCTCCCATGCTTACTCAAAAGCTCTTCCAGGGAGCTGCATAGCACTAGAAGCAAAGAACAGGAAATTAGTTCTGACTCCGGTGATTTAAGCTTGATAAACATTTATTGAGTACTTAAAGCACACGAGGGCCTGATGCAGAGGAGGAGGGCTATGGGAGGAGGGAGAAGGAAGGCAAGAGAGGGGGAGGCTCCCCAGAGGACTGGGAACCGGGAAGCACAGAAGTGGAGGACCCACTTCTGGCGTGGCTGAGTGGGGTGACTTTGTGTGGGAGATGGGGCTCTCAGGATGGAGACGATGTGGTGGGGACAGGTGCAGTTTGCCACTGGGGCCCACTGAGTGGTAATTACTGTCTCAAGTAGGGTATGTTAGAAGAGGCAATGGCGACCTGGGAGGGCCTCTGTATGTGCTGCGGAACATGGCCTTGTTTCCCGGTGTCAGGGACTGGGGGATTTTTAACAAAGGGATGACAAGGCCATGTAACCTGCAGCAAAATGATTCTTGAAGCCACCTGTAGTGTAGAGGGACAGAGAGTGCCTGAGCTGCAGCAGGAGGGGATGTGAGGGACAGAACTGTACTGTAGAGTCAGCGTAGACAGAGCAGGGACATCCCGTGCACCTGGATGAGGAAGGGCAGCAGTTTGCTCTTGGGAGGGTGTAGTCAACAGTAATTCAGGCAGAACCAACGGTCACAGGGACCTTTCATGAGCCAGGCCCCAAGGCGGGTCTGCAGAAGGAGGAACTGAGACTAGAGAGATGGCTCAGGGGTGAAGGGCACTCTCTGCTCTTCCGAGGACCCAGGTTTGATTCCCAGCACCCACATAGCAGCTTGCAGACATCTGTAACTCCAGTTCCAGGGGCTCTGGCTCGGTTCTCTGGCCTCTGCTGGCACTGCAGGCACAAGGTGCAGGCAAACAACCAGACACATAAAATAAAAATGAGGAGATTTGCTTTAGGGGCCGAGGAACTAGGCAGGGAACCATCCTTCACCAGCCGGAAGTAACAGAAGATGCCACTCATGAAGCTGCATCGGGGAGACTCAGTACTGTCTTATGAACCTGTCCTGTGTTTAGAGGCCCCTGAAGCTGCTCTTCATTGGCCCTGAGAAGTGAAAGTGGATGGAGCAGGACACTGAGTGAGCAGAGCTTAGGCCTGGAGGCGCACTGCATTCCTGGGGTGACCTTTTCCCTCCCCATCCTATCCTAAGGGCAGTCTCAGCCACACAACTAGTTCACTCAGCTGCAATCTCCAGGGACACTCAGCACTCCCTGGGGACAATTTTAGTTGTCATAGTTTAGGCTGCTTGGGCACTACTCAGGTATCCAAGTGCATAGGAGATTCCATGTACCTCTCAGAATTATGGGAATCAAGAACTCTCCCTCTGGAGGAGCCCCCCCCACACACACCATATGTCTTCCATCAGGATAGAGCCTGAATGGAGGTCTGGGGTTAGGGTTAAGTGCCACTGGGGGAAAGGGGACCATTTATAGGTATTTCAGTTACTGGCTCAAATTCCAAAGGCATATTTGATATGACATACAATCTTTCTTGCATTCTAAAATTAAGTTGTGAGAGTGTTTAATCATATGTCACATTGGTTTGGGCTCAGTGTCAACCCTGTGGATTTGAAGTGTCTGATGTGGGAGTGTGTGGGCTTCCTCAGTTCCCTAGCAGGTGTAGGGGCTCAGCCTTGCACTATTAAGAGAGCCGTGCATGCTTTTACTCGGGATGTGGGCTCTCTGTAGTCAAAAGCCACCCAGAGCTGGGAAGCCTGTCTCTGCACTCTGTGCTGAAGACAGCCGGGAGCTGGGCACCTATTTACAGAGCCTGCATCAGGGGACAGCTGCCATCACATATTCTGTGAGTGCCACTTGTCCTGCTCAAAATGGAGATGTTACTATCTGAGGTTTCTCTTTAACATTTTCCAAAATAGAAAGCCAAGTCCCAGACTTGGTTCACAAAGAGTAATCAAGACTCCATTTGGCAGCTCGTATGTGTGGAGCTGAACACTCAAGTGTTCCTGACGAGATGGCCCAGGGTGGGAGAGCTGAAAAGATGTTTCCCATGTTGCCTTGCTGAATTGGATGTGGACTCACTGAACTTGTAAATGGGACTGTGGACCCAGGGACGGATGGGGGCTTGGTGGAGGGGCTGAAACGGAACCACACCAGCCAGGTGGTTTTACTGAGCAGCGTTTATTTGGGCTCATGGTCCTGGAAGCCAGGAGTTTAGTGAACAGCTTGAAGGATTCCTACAGGACGTGGCCGAGCAGGAGAGGGAAGCCAGACTCGCCTTTCTGGCTGGCCTCTCCGCAACAGCTTTAATCCTTCCTGGGGTTAGAGCCCTCCTGATGTCACCTTTTAAAGGCCCCTGCCTCACAGGACAGTTACATTTAAGCAGGATTCTGGGAATGACCTTCACACTGCCTCAGAGGTCAAGGACGGAATGGAGTCTGCTGGCTTTGCACTCAAGTGCGTGAGCATCCTTAAGTTCAAGGACCTCTCCAACCCCTTAAACCTTGAGAAACATAGTGGGGTGGAGGCAGTAGGATGGCAGATGGAGAGACCACCACTGACTTGCCATCCCTCTGCCTGGGCCCCAACATACTGATAATTCTGTGGGTTTGTCCAAGAGGGGCTGTCCAAGAGGCAGTTGGTGATTCAAAGGACATCGTCACCAGTAACACGCAAGCACTGTCTTACGTGCTTTGGGCTTTTATTATTTTATGTATTTATCTGATGGTGTCTCATGTGGTCTATGCTTGCCTGGAATTCCTGCATAGCAGAGGATGGCTTTGAACCTGGATCCTCTGCTCTTCAGCCTCCCTTGCTGGTGCACCACCATGCCCGACTTCTGCTTCTTCTTTGAGCGCAGTAACTGCATGTTTCTTCTTGGGAACAAGGTGAAAAGGACACTTCCAGTCAAAGCTGTTTAAAGATTATCACACATCCTTGGCTGGTGTCAGTTTGCCTTGTTTGAATTTTTCGTTCATTTAGTGCTCTTAGGAGATGGCGTAGCCGTGGTCATTCACCACAGTGCTGGGGCTCCCTCTCTTGTCCAGAGGGAGAAGGAAGGAGTCTAAAGGAAGGAGACTAAAACCTTCCCTGCAGCAGGAATGGCAGCCTAGGACAGGTGGGACTGGGACTCACTCCTTCAGAGTTGCCTTGGTCACGGCTTCCATGCCCGGCTACCATCAGCGGAATTGGCCTCGGATGATTCCAGAGGATCTTGTGACAGTTTATGTCTGACATACATTGTACACGGACTTGGTCATGGTAAAGATATGCCTCTCTATCAGGAGACCCTGTCCTAGCCTGTAGCCCTTCATCAGTTTTCAGTACATCACGGGTCCAGGAGTTCTAATTTGCATATTCAAAATAGTATTTAATGATAAAGTGTCCTTTGAAAGCTAGCTTCTGCAGACTTTTCAGAACACAAAAAATATGGTTCACACTTGACATCCCAGCACACTGGAAACTAAAGGGGGGAGGAAGTGAGTTTGAGGACAGCCTGGGTTACATAGTGAGTTCAGGGCCCGCCTGGGCTACATAGACCCCCCTCCACCCGTGTGTGTGTGTGTGTGTGTGTGTGTGTGTGTGTGTGTACTATATAGCACTCTCAGATGTTTATGTAAAACTTCATATGAAACATCACAGACACTTGCTGACCCATGCTCACCACAGCAGTGCTCACAATAGCGAGGCTACGGAAGCAGCTAGGCATCCACCAACAGAGGCATGGATGAAGACAATGCAGAATTATGTTCTGCCATAAAGGAAAATGAAGTTAAGCCGTTTGTAGTAAAATGGCTACTCTGGAGCTAATCATATAACGCTAACTGAGTCAGCTCCAGAGACATAAACATCATGTTGTCACTTGTGGTCCCAGATTTTAATACATGTGTGGATTATGGGAGAGCATTGAAACCTGTGGAGCAGAGGGGGAGGAAGGGGGAGCAGGGAGAAGGGGGCAGAGGGAGAGAGAAGGGGGCAGAGGGAGAGAGAAGGGAGAGCAGGGGGAGGAAGGGGGAGCAGGGGGAGAGAGAAGGGGGAGCAGAGAGAGAAGAGGGAGCAGGGGGAGAGAGAGAGAGGATATGATAACATTATGTACACAGCTGAGAGTGGCCTGGTGTAACTCTATATGAGAATAATAGCTTGAAAAATAATAAGAAGAAGTATATATAATAAATAACACAGCAAAGATGAGTCCTCATGGCTTACCAAGCCCGGCTGGGCTCTGACACTTTGCAGCTGACCACAGTATTAGCACCTACTGTCTGCTGCCACTGTCTTTTGTCTAGATGTAAACATGGATGCTGAAGGTTAGTGGGAACATCCAGGTCACACGGACTCCAGCTTTCCTGGCTCATCCTGGGTAAAGCTAGACTGGGCCTGCTGGTGCCGTCCTTGTTACCAGGCTGTGCCATGCTCTGCACCCTGGCTTCCAGGCTGATCCGCATTCACTGCAGGGATTTGGTGCAGCACAGAGCATTGGGCTATTTTAGGAGCTAGATGTAGAAGTCTTCCACAACTATTGCAGCCCTCACCCTTCCTGACATGGCTGCCTGATGCCTGTGTCCTGCTGGTGACTTTTAGCTGGGGAAGCCTGTCTTACTGCCATAATGTCACGGCAGTGAGGACCAGGTGTGCCGTATCTGGTCTCTTCTGTGGCTAGGTTTTGTTTTCAGAAATAGTGAATGCTTATCATCTTTGAACTTCTGTACTTTACCCAAATATTAGTCAGTGCCTATACCAAGTTAGCCAATGCCATGTTTTAATAGAACTTTCTTTTATATCTACAGCCACAGCCCTTTCAGACAGCATAAAACCAAAGACAAGCACGAGATAGACCGCATGACCCTGACAGTGGTAAGATGATTAAGGATGGTTTCCGTGTTCTGTGTCACATTGTAACTGGCTAAATGTGCTGTGAAAAGCATAAGGTACCGCAGGGCTGGGGAGATGGCCCTGTGGATAAAGAATTTGTCCCACGGACCTGAGGGTCAGAATTCTGATCCCGAGAACCCCGTGGAAGCCAGATGCATTTGTAATAACAGGGCTGCTGCGAGATGACCGCTGAAGAGAGGAAAATCCACAGAAGGCTGTGGTCTCCTCACCCTGGTGTGCCCAGCAGAAAGGCACCAAAGACACCAGGTGTCCTCTGACCTCCACAAGGGCCTTGTGGTCCACGGGCACCCACTCCCATTTGAGCAATCATGTGTTCTTGATACATAATACAAAAAAGCATAAAGACAGATCAAAACCATAAAATATTATATATAACATATGATGTTATATATACATACATATATAAAACATGAAATGTGAAATAAACACATGACGATAAAATCATTCCTAGGGGAAATTTTGAAAGAAACAGATGGGCAGAAGCAATGCTCCAGGGCAGATGATGAGGTCTGCAACTGAGCAGAATAAGATGTGGCAGGTGGAGAGACTAGCCCTGCCAACCTGCTGAAGGATTCCAAAACCAAGCAGTAACCGTTTTAGATTAATGGTAGCCTGTCATGAATTCAGTTTTAGATAGTCTCTTATCCAAGGAACAGCCTTGACCTCTGGTTAGGTGTGAAGCTACTGTCTTAAGATGGGCCTTTGAAATCCATCTCTTCTCTTCCCAGAACGTGCAGCTTCCGGATGCCTTCTCCCCTGAACTAAGGTCCCTCCTGGAGGGTTTGCTCCAGCGGGACGTGAGCCAGCGGCTGGGCTGTTGCGGAGGCGGGTAGGCCATCTTTCAGTGTCTCCACTCCAAGGAAACCGGTGGTCTTTTGTATCCAGTCCCTACAAGCCCTCAGCATCTACTGGAGTGGGGTCACACGGGGTGGGGTTGCACAGGATGAGGCCACACAGGCTGTTACCCTTACAATACTAGACAGAAATGCCCTATGGAGATGTTTGCTTCTGCTCACAGTTTCAGAAGGGTCAGCCTGTCATGGCTGGAAGCCAAAGCACAGTGGGTCAGTTCTCCATGAGGGCGTAGCCCGGGCTTGTATCTTAGCTGAACTAGAAGCAAAGATGGGGGAACTGGGGGATTTTGTTTTCAAAGTGAATCCCTTATTGGAGCTCAAACATTCTTGTTAGAGACTCCAGCCTCCCAACATAGTATTGGCATCTGGGAAAACTGTTCAAACAGGAGCTTGTGATAGGAGGGAGAATATGGAGGAGGGATGGGGAGAGAGGGGGACAGGAGGGGAGAAGATGAGGGGAGGGGGAGAGGAGGGGAGGGAGAGGGAGAG
>PVIU01016012.1:0-46364 GCA_004026605.1 Ondatra zibethicus
GTGGGAAGTAGAAAGTATAAAAAGACAAGATCTCCTGAATAAATTGGGAGCATGGGGACCTTGGGAGAGGGTTGAAGGAGGGAGGGGAGTGGCAGGGAGGGGAGCAAGAAAAATGTAGAGCTCAATAAATATCATGGGGAAAAAAAAAGAAAAAAAGAAATAAAAGATGAGTATGGAGGCCCAAAACTGTGAGCCTATTTCCACATTGACCAAAGGTCAGAGAGTTGGAACTTCTATTTCGTCAAGGTTATTGTCTGTTTCTACCTCAAACAAAGGGCCCACCTAGATTTAGATCAGAGTTCTGCTCTCAAAGTTATTGTCAACAAGTGTGTCTAATATCCAGACCTTGTATTTCAGGAATAGAAAAATAGATCTGTTTCTACCCCAAACAAAATTCTAAGGCTCCAACTAAGTTCCAGTTCCCTTGGGGAATAACAACAATGGATTCCATCTAGGGAGTGGTTTGCCTGCAAAATATTTCGCTCTAAGATATGAGTGCTACTTGTCTTGTTCTAGCAACAGAACGTTTAACTACAAATGTAGCCCGCAACCTTCAATTGGTCTGTTCATTTCCTTGAGTCATGTTAATGCAGTTTTTTAATCTTGCTCCTTCCTACCTTTTGGGGTGAGGGGTATTTTAAGTAATTGAAAATTAAATGCGGGCGATTTCAGTACTCAGTGGAACTCCCTCCCAATACTATCCTGTTTCTGTTTTGTTATTTTCACTCACGTCTTTGCACTGTATACTTATTTTCTGATCCCCATGCCCCTTCCCTGGTGAGTGGTATTTTTATCGAAGTTGGTCTCCAACAGGTAAGCCACTTACAGTTTAATAATTTTCTTTGTTCATTCACTCATTCATTTGTTCCTTCTTTATTTCTTGTAAGGATTTCAGGGCTGACAAGATGGCTTACATGGCAAAGTACTTGCCATACAATCTTGATGGAGTTTGATCTCTGGAACCCATGTAAAGGCAAAAGGAGAGTATCAACCCCACAAACTTGTCCTATGAACTTCAAATATGCACAGGGGCATTGACCACACCCCAACACACTGTGCTGGCTAATTTTATGTCAGCTTGACACAAGCTAGTGTTGTCTGAGGGGAGGGAGCCTCAATTAAGAAAATGTCTCCAGACCACTGGGCTTAGGCAAGCCTGAATGGTATTTTTTTAATTAGTGATTGGTGGGGTATCCCAGCCCATTGTGGGTGGTGCTATTCCCGGGCAGGTGATCCTGGTTTCTATCAGAAAGCAAGCTGACAAAGTCATGAGGAGCAAGCCAGAAAACAGCACCCCTCCCTCCATGGCCACTGCATAAGTTCCTGTCTCCAGGTTCCGGCCCTGTTTGAGTTCCTGTCCTGACTTCCTTCAGTGATGAACATTGAACTTCCATAAAGTGTAAGGAGAAGAAACTCTTTTCTCCCCAGTTTGCTTTTTGGTCATGGTGTTTCAGCACAGGAATAGAAACCCTAACCAATTCACACACTAGCAATTATTTTTATCTCCAAACTTCATTTAAAATACTTTCTTTACAAATTTAAATTCCAAGGAAACCCCTTATTGTCCCCAATAATTCATTAATATGAACAGTTTTTCATTTGACAAGTTCCCATTAAAAATGGTAAAATATGACCACAGGTATTAGTCCCACTTCTAAAGGGCAGTGATGTCCTCAAGCAGTGAGCATGCTGGGTTTTTATAAGATTATTGCATCATTCAGAATTTAGAGTTTAATCCCTATACTAAACGGAAGAAATAATATTTTTATGCTTTAACAAGGGTAAATTGTCCTTAAATAATGATTTTCCCTAGATTCCTAAATATTCAAATGCACATAATGAGTATTTGTCTTTCTGATTTTTTTAAATTCACCTATTTTCTTGTGTTGGCTTTTTTTATTATTATAGTGTTATAACAACAATAAAAGTTCATTAAACAACAACAACTCCTTCTGGTCAAGAGAATGGAATCTCTGACTGGGTGGAGACCTAACATTCCAGTCGGGCAGGGTCAATCTCTTAACCTAGGGACCACCCTTAGGAAAGTGGGCTTACCATACACCATGCTGGAGATGGGTAGAATAATTAATTAGTCCTTTAATTCAACAGCCTGCCCCTTTCATCCCCTCTTCCAGGTCTCCAGTGCAGTAGCTTACCTGGCTAGAGTCATGTACCTTATTAGTCTGCTTGGTTTTTTTGCTTTTTTGAGTTATCTAGAAAAGCATAGCCTTTCTTCTTCCTCTTTTCCAACCATGTTTTCCCTAGCACTTTGAACTTACAAAACATTTGGGCTTCCTAATGCCATCTCTGAAGTCTCCCTGACACCATGGGCCTACTTGTCCACGTGTCTGCCTCCCAGGCCATCTCCAGTGGCATGGCTTCCCCATCCTCTTCTCCATTCCCTGGGTAGCAGCTGTGGTGTATAGCTGGCCCGCTCTGGGGTTATTTTAAACCTTAGTAAAATTGTCCTTGAGTTTCCATCTGAGTTTATTCTTAAGTTCTTTTATTAATGAGACTAAGAATCCCAAGAGGGGACCTTGATTTTTCCCTATATCAACAGTTTGGTAGAAATCTTCATTGAATGTAACATAATACTGAGAATGACCAATGAAATCTAAATGCACCAGGTCATATGACATTGAACTTTGAATCAGAATAGCTATTCCTGAGCCTGGGCGTGGGTCAGGGAAACGCCGAGAAGTCCTGTTCAGTGAAGGGCCCAGAGCAGGTGTGTCCTAGGCTGAGGAAGCTTATCTCACCCCAAACTGAGTCAGGTTGCAGTTTGGGTTACAGATAAGTCGGCAAGAACATGAATTGACACAAGAGCATGAGGAGCCCTCTGACACACCAGAGACTTCCCATGGCTGCAAACCCCAGCCCAAAAGCTCACTAAACTGGGAAGTTTTAATTTAATTTAAAGGATTTTTGGGGGGCGTGTTTTTTGTTTGTTTGTTTTTGTTTTTCGAGACAGGGTTTCTCTGTAGCTTTGGAGTGCTCCTGGAACTCGCTCTGTAGATTAGGCTGGCCATGAACTCACAAAGATCTTCTTGTTTCTGTCTCCTACTTCTGGGATTAAAGGCGTATACCACCACCACCCAGCTAATTTAAAGTTTTTTAAGAGCCATATTTAAATGGTGACATGAAATGAATAAAGTTAATAATGTATTTCATTAAATCAATCAAATCTGTTTTAACTTGATCAATGTAAAAATCATAAAAATATCCACCACCGCCACCAGACAGGGTTTCTCTGTGTTTAGCTCTATCCTGGAACTTGCTCTATAGATCAAGCTAGCCTTGAACTCACAAAAATCCACTTTCCCCTGACTCCCAAGTGCTGGGATTAAGGCATGCACCACCACTGCCTTGCCAAAATATTCTATTAATAGTCTTTTTGTACTGTCTTCACACTCTGATATTCACTCCTCATTTACAGTGCATGTCAATTCAGATATCAAATTTCCATCTTCAATGTTTGCTCTGGATTTGTAGTTTGTAAAATAATAATTGAAAAAGTAGATACATGTACACAAACTGCTTTAAACATGCTTTTAAAAATTTCTTCTGAGCCGGGTGATGATGGCACACGCCTTTAATCCCAGCACTAGGGAGGCAGAGGCAGGTGGATCTCTGTGAGTTTGAGGCCAGCCTAGTCTACAAGAGCCAGTTCCAGAATTCTTCCAAATCAAGTGATATATGGTTATTTTTCTTTGATGTTTATATCATTATCAAAATATTTTAATTCCAAAGACAGTTAAAGGCCAGTTTCAAAAATCTATCTGTTGGTCCAAGTTAGATAAATTTACTAACTTAGTTGCATTAATGTCAAATTCAGATTATACATTAAATCAAGTAGGAAACTCATTTCTTCAGTCTCCCTGACCACATTTCAAGTGCTTGGTGCCTAGTGGTTATTGTACTGGCTAGCACAACTACAGAAAACTTTTGCAGAGAATCCCCATACTATGCCCCTCCCCGTGCCCTGGTAATACTGCCTGCTCAGCTAATACAGGATCCAAATTACTGTGTGTGCTCAGTACATTCTCTGTGATAAAGACACAATAGCTAACAGGGCAGGTGAAAAGAGTCTAGAGAAAGGTTGTGTGTGGCAGTTGGAATGAGAACACCCCCCATCGGCTCGTATATTCTTGGTCCCCAGTCAGTGGAACTATTTGAGAAGGATTAGGAGGCTGGAGGAGGTGTGTCATTGGGGGTGGGTTTTGACTTTTCAAAAGTTCAAGCCAGGCCCATTGCCTCTCTCTTTCTGCTGTCCGTGGAACAGGATGTAAAATTCTCATCTACTGCCCTAGAGCCATGCCTGTCTGCTTCCCACTGTGATGATCGTGGGCTCACCCTCTGTACCTGTAAGCTCCCAGTTAAATTCTCTCTTCTGTAAGAGTTTCCTTGGTCATGGTGTCTCTTTGTAGCACTAGAATACAAACTAAGACGTTATGTTTGGAAATAAGGCTCATAAAGAGATTAACTGGGGCTACTACTACTTCAGGTTTTGAAGATCAGTTTGCAGAAATCTCTATGAGTTTTAGCTTCTTAACTCTTGGAAATTTGGATGCAGAAAGCCTAGCCATAGGCACTGTAGGTCATACCTCACACATGCCCAGTGATTGCTGTCACTGGCTCTTTGAATGATGTTTTCCCTCATTGGAGGGAGTTGTCATTGTTTGTGTAAATTCTATCTGTTCTCCAGATACTTACTGAAATGCTCACCTTCTCCGTAGAGGAAACACGATGCCCCAGGGCCCCAGCAGTACAACACTATCAAATCTTGTCTTGTGTGCACATTGCTCTCTGCCTTGTCTTAATTGAGGCTCATCTTTCCTACTGGGCAATCAGCATCTGGGGAACCAGGGCTGAGTATTTTCATTGCTGTCATGGCAGCCAGCTAAAAACGGCACCATTGAGTTCTTGTCTGTAAGTCCTTCTATTGCACATGTCATTTAGGGTATGGGTTTCTTCTAAAATTTAAGATACTCAAGGGCAATCAACAATGCATTTAAGCTAGCTGGAGGTGTAGCTTAATGGTAGGGCATGTGCTTATAATGCAAAAGAACCTGGGCTCAATCCTGGGGCACAACAAACAACCAACCAAAAGAAAACTTGAGGCATGGTGGCATGTGATTATAATCCCAGCACTGGGGAACCAAGACCTGTTAATACTGTGCAGAAGCACAACCTCTGAACACAAATGTGTTGTCAGTATGCGGTGTGTGCAGCTGAGTACAATGCACAGGAGGTCAGAGGGGAGCACTGGATCCCTGGAGCTGGAGTTAGAGGCTTTGGTGAACTGTCCAACGCAGGAGCTGGCAACTGAACTTGGGTCCTTGGATATTCCAAAGAAACACTTGTGCCTCTCCCTTTGGTTATGAGATTATTGGAACAATGGACCCCAGGAATTAGAATTTTTAAGGAATCTCTTGCTGGGAGAAGCAAAAGGCTGAATCCTGGTGCCAGCCAGAGGAAGGAACAGGAAAAGATTTCACATCGTTCTCAGAGTTCATCAGACCACCTTACAGGAGAGATTGGACCTGAAACGATGATGGGCGGGACCATGCCTTGACCAGGACTGCCTAGTTACAGTTACCCCCTGCCCTTTATTAAACTTAAACTTCATGTCAGGGCCTCCAGATAGACTTGGGATGGAAGGGATGGTGGCTACTGGACCTCTTTGTTCCTCTTCCCAAAGTGGTTAAATTTTATAAACCCCTTTTCTCATCTTATCTCTTATTGAATATGTCAGGGTCCAGGCTTTGGCCCTAGCTAACTCTGTCAGCAGTATGAGCAAAGAAAGCTTGCTGGAACCCAGAAGGAACATCAAGTGTTTGCCATCACCCTGATGCTCACACCTGCTTCAAAAGTCTCCCCCATCATCGTCATAAGGGATTCTTCAAATATCCCTAGAAGCGAGTAAACCATAGACTATCTCTAATGAATGACAAAGAGAAGTCACCAAAAGCCACGAAATGGAAGGAACCAGACCTGTAGATTCCATCAGTTGCCTGTCTACTACCCCATATACTAGCGAAACAAAGGACTTCCAAGTCAATTACCCAAACGCCCATAGCCTCAGAGCTGGCAGAACTCTTGAAGTTCTAGACTGTCATATTTCTAGAAGTGAGAAGGGTACCTACACACAAGGGGTAGGAGTCTGCATGATCCCTTATGACTTCCAAATCCAATGCCATTCATTATTTTCAGCTGGAGTGATAGTGAGTCCCCAGCTGCAAGTCAGGAACTTTGAGACATTATCTCCACTCTGCCCCGGGCCACCTCCCCACACCCAGAGCTTCACCCGCAATTCGAGCTGCTATAATAAACAGTGTATTGGGGGGCCGTTCTACACATTCTACAGGCCTAGGAAAGTAGGAGCAGGAGCAGTAGCTACTTCTCCCCAAAAGTGAAAACCACCCCATGCCAGGGCATGGAAGAGGGTAGCCGAGTAGCGGGAGACTGTCCCAGTGTGAGCCACAACACACCTGGCTTTCCTCCGCTGCTTGCCTGTCTCCTTCCGCCGAGCCTCCCTTTCCTTCTTTGGAGGTGTTCTCCGCTCCTTGAGGGAAGCCCTCCAGTCCTTCTTCCTCCCCTGGGACGGTCTCTCCACCTTGACTGGTTTTTGTCCCCTAAGCCCCTTGTGACAGCTTCCATGTTCGATCTGCCTCTTCCGGGAAGACCCTGGCCTGGGGCTGCCCTTAGTCGGCTCCTTCCGGCTAGACTGGGCTTGGTGCCTGTCTTGGGGACGTGCAGCTGTGGAAGCTTGTTTCCTTGGGGGTCTCCTTGATGACTTGTCACCTGCAAAAGCAGAAAATGGACAGTGGTGGCTCCACAAGACTCAGCCCAAGAAAGCATCACTCCCTTGTATGGGTTGGGCAACAAAAATCCAACGTGCTTCCTAGAGCCTACTAGCTCTGTTGAGCTCAGAACATGATGCTCTCAAATACAGAACCTTGATATATTGAGAGCTTTATGCTGAAGAAAATTGAGAAGTCACAGATGATCACTGTCTGACCTTCCCTCATATCCCTGGAGACCCACTCTGATAGAGAGGTGTCCCGTCCTACAATATTAGGAAAAGAGACGCTAAGAAACTGAGCAGACAGAACTTCCTCATTTCTGACCAATATTAACTCATGCTCTATTATTCTTCAACATAGTTCATAAAAGTACAATTCTCGGGGGCTGGAGAGATGGCTCAGTGGTTAAAAGCACAGGTTGCTCTTCCAGGGGACCTGGGTTCAATTCCCAGCACCCACAGGGCAGTTCACAACTGTCTGTAACTCCAGTTCCAGAAAATCTGACACCTTCACACCAATGCACATAAAATAAAGTTTAAAAAAGTACAATTCTCCCTAGAGTTTTAGCTCTTCATTTCTGAAGCTCTATGGTCTCATAAAACTTAAATGGATTTGTGCAGGTGTCTCTTGTTAATCTGTCTTGCTATAGACATCTCAGGGTGAACCTGTACACCCCACAACCCCAAAGACCTATTAGGGAAGCTTCCAGTTTGAGAGAGTTACTGTCTTCCTCCAACCTCCTGGCATCCGCCCATCTTACCTAAACCTTGAATATTCATCTATATTGGTGCCTTTCTTCCTCCTGTATTTGTGGTTCTTTGGATCAAAATAGATTCATGTGCAGACTTCCAATGCTGTGGTGGTTTGAATGAGAACAGCCTCTATCTTAGGGTTTCTATTGCTGTGAAGAGTAACCATGACTACAGCCACAACTGATTAAATAAGTCCCAGATGCTCCTTAGAGCATAGGAGAACTTCCATGCAAGCCTTTGTCCTTTGATCTCAATTTTATGATAGAACACGAGCTATTTCATTTTTTTTAAAGGATTTACTTTTATTTTGTGTGTGTCTGTGGGTGTGTCTCTGAGAGTGTATGCATGTGGGTGTGCGTACCAGCAAGAGGCTAGAAAAGGGTGTTAAGATCCCCTGGCGCTGGAGTTACAGGCTCTTGTGACTCAAACAACATGTTTGCTGGGCACCAAATTCAGGTACTCTCAACCTCTGAACTGCCTCCCCAGCCTATTAAAATGGGTCTGGACATTCACATCTGTGATCTCAGCACTTGGAAGGCAGAGACAGAGGGGTAAGAAGTTCAAGGTCAACCTCAGGTACACAGTGAATTCCAGACTGGTGTGGGATACATAAAATCTTGTCTCAAAAAACAGGGTGGGAGCAAATCTGGAGAGAGAGGGCGATGGTTAAGAGCACATACTGCTATTGTAGGGGACCTAAGTTCATCTCTCAGTACCCATGTCAAGAGGCCAACAACTAACTGCCTATAGCTCCAGCTTCAGGGGATCAGACACCATCTTCAGGCTTCCACACACACTTGCACTCACATGTACAGACACCCAAGCAAACACACACACACACAAGCAAACACCCCCCCCCACACACACACACACAAGTAAGCAAATAAATTTAAATTTTTTAAAGAGTGGAAGCAAATCAGTGCTTGGCTACATAGAAAGACTGTCTCAAAAAGAAAAATTGTATTTTAGGAGGTTGGGAATGTAGTCAAGACATGAGCTTCTCAAGAGAGGAAAAAGATGCATTCAAGTATCTTTTTAATGTCTATATTTATGATTCCGTGGCTTTTTGAGTTGTACCTTCAAAGGGTATAATTTACAACAAGACTTAAACATTAAGCAAAGTTTGAAATTTAAGTGAAAACCGGGACTGGAGAGATGGCTTAGCAGTGAAGAGCACTGGCTGCTCTTCTAGAGGACCTGAGTTCTATTCCCAGAACCCACATAGAGGATCACAAGTGTCTGTCACTCCAGGATCTGGTGTCTCTTCTGCGGGCACTGCACACATGTGGTGCACAGACTTACGTGTGGGCAAAATGCTCATACGCATAAAATTTTAAAAATAAATAAAAATTTAAATGGAAATAAAATATGTTTAGTTTTTATTGTTAGTTCAATATAGAGTCTACACAATCGAGAGTCACCTAGGAAGTAGGAACCTAAACTGAGGGATTTCTCCAACCAAATTGGCTTGTGGCCATGTCCGTGGGAACAGCCTTGATTATTTATTGACATAGGAAAGCCCAGCCCACTGTGGAGAACTCTTCCTCAGGAAAATGGTCCTAGCTTATATAAAAAAGCCAGCTAGAGGCCAGGTAGAGAGCAAGCCAGCAAGCAGCACTCCTCCATGGCTTCTGCTTCAGTTCCTGCCCCGAGTTTCTCCCTCAGTGATGGACTGTGACCTGGAAGTGGAAGCCAAGTGAATCTTTCCTTCTACAAGTTGCTTCCGGTTATGGTTTGGTGTTTATCACAGCAGCCAGAGAGTCAACAAGAACAAAATGTAAGTTGGGTTACTGATTTTCTTAGCATGCTCTCCTTTTGTAAATGAAATTGTAAAGTGGTCTTAGGATGTGTATTATTTGGGTTTGAAGATGAGAGAGAGGTGCTAATGTTTAAATCTAACATTACAAACATTCTTACCCTAAATAAACACCTTTTACTTATTTTCCTGTTGCAAACATCCTTGCTTGGGAGGGCTTTTGGAAACTGGTCATTATGATCTCTGTGGATAATTTTGACCTTATCAGTTGTGTTGTAGTTTCTTGATTTTTAACCAGCATGCAATGGGAAACCTGATCTCAGGAGGAGGAGGAGGCTCTGTCCCTTCCCAATGTCCTCTCCATTTTCCTCATTTTCTCGTTACCTCAACACTTTCATGTGCTTTCCTGCCAGGAACCCTAGCAGTTCACACTGAAGACTGGAGCCTCTGTTAGGGAGGGAGGAACCAGTACATTTTGAAGCATGCTCAGAACATTATGCTGTCTGTCCTGGCTGGTTTTATGTCAACTTGATACAAGCTAGAGTCATCTGAAAGGAGGGACCCTCAGTTGAGAAAATGCCTCCATAAGATCCAGCTGTGCACCATTTTCTTAATTAGTGATTGATGGTAGATCTAGCTTATTGTGGGTGGTGCCATCCCTGCCCTGGAGGGGATAAACAAACCATAGGGAACAAACCAGTAGGCAGCACCCCTCTGTGGCCTCTGCATCAGCTCCTGCCTCCAGGTTTCAGCCCTGCTTGAGTTTCTGTCCTGACTTCCTCCAGTGATGGACTACAGTGTGAAAGGAGAAGCCAAATAAACCCTCCCAAGTTGGTTCAGGTCATGGTGTCTCATCACAGCCATAGTAACCCTCACTAAGACACTGCCCTTACCTCATGCAGCCCTTAACAGGGCCATTTGTTAGAATGAAACTAACAGCCCCAAGGTCAAAGAAATGTCTGACTCCATCCTCCTCCAGCCTTTCTGTCTCTATTAAGGGTGAAAGAGATTTGCTGTATGTGAATGTCACAAACCTAGTGGCACAAGTTCACTGCAAAATTGAGACATAATGATGGGGTGCTACTAAGTGAGAAGAAGAGATGAGCTGTCAAGCTATGTGGAGAGGGTGTTGGGAGACCTCAAGGGCACATTTCTAAGTGAAAGTTGGCCCCCGTGAAGGCATCATTCTGTCCGATTGCAGCTCTGCAATGCTCTAGGAAAGCTGAACAGCTGAACTACGGAGACAACGAAACCATCGGCGGCTGCCAGAACTGAGTGGAAGGAGGAGATTGACTAGGCGGGCCGCAGGGTATTTGGGAACATGCAGTTCTGGACAATATTGTGACAGTGTACTTTAATAAGGATGCTGTAATCATTGTGCTGTGGGGACCCACCGTTGTGCGCCTGTTCCTCCTCCACCTTGACAGGAGGTCAGAGAGTTTGAGTTTATTTTCGCTCTCTCTAAGATCCTGACAGTAAGTGTGGTTACAAACGAGAGATTCTGACCTAGGGTGTGGTTAATTAGTATTTTGGATATAGAGGTGGATCCAATCCACCTGGACCAAAGGTTGGAGAATTCAAGTGTATTCCTTATATCATGTTAATGAAGTCTGTTGCCTCCCCCCTCCCCTTTTGGGGTGGAGTGTATAAGCAGGTGGAAAATAAATGAGGAGGATTCAGTATTCACTGAATGCCCCTCCCAAAGCTGTTCTGTGTTTCTGTCTCTTGTTTCTCTTATAGTTCGGTTCTTTTTGCTTAATTCTAAATCTCATGCTCCTACCCTAGAACATATGAGGTTTTTTAAATTTATTTTTTATTTTATTTTATTTGGTTGAAGCTGGTCTTTGACAGATGGCCGTCCAATGTGGCACCTTGACATTATGCATTTTCAAAACCGTAAAAGATGCAACACAAAGAATGAATTCTAGTGTTAATCCTGAACTCTGAAAAGAATGTATCAATATTGGTCATAACATCCAGTGAACTAATGTAAGATAAAGGAAGGCAATTTATGCCAAGTTTTTCTATAAGTCTAAAATTTCTGTAAAAGAAAACCATAATATTGGGGTTAGAGAGATGGCTCAATGGTTAAGGTCACTGGCTGCTCTTCCAGAGGACTGGATTCAATTCCCCACAACTACAGTTCCAGGGAATCTGGTGCCCGTTTCTGGCTTCTGTGAGCACCAGGCATGCATGTGGGTTCACAGTCATACAGTCAAGCCACCCAAACAGGTTAAAAAAAAAGTCTATTAAAAAAAATCAAATTGATCCCTGAGATGCTTTGAGGAAACACTCCAAAGTGTTTTTAAAGATTGAGGAGCTCTCAGTGCAGACCCGGGGTCCCCCTCACTGTTTCACCCTCATCTCTACAGGTTCAGACTTAGTTGCTCCCACCATACCCCCATTCTCTAGGGACTCTGACTCTTGGCATGAACCCAGTGTCCCCGAAGCTCTTTCCTGTTGTCCCCTTAGTCTTTCTTTATAGCCCATCTCTATTCCTTTGTGCCACCTGCAGACCCGCAGAAAAACTTTCTACCAGCGGCCCAATAGCCACCATTTTTGCCTAGGATCTAGAGTAGGCAACAGCAATAAAAGAATACCCACCCAATGAAGGTGACGCTAGATGTTCACACCAATAAAGACTTCAAACATCGAAACTCCAGATGTCTAGGTCCCAGTGCAAAACCAAACAGAAACAGCCAGGACAATGGGCCTCCTCCGGAAGCCAGCAATCTGATTGCAATGGGTCTTGAGAAAAGCAGTTCAGCTGAAGTACAAGACCAGGACTCAAAACAGTAATTGTGAATATGTTCGAGGACCTCAAAGAAGGTATGAATAAACAAATGACTTGTGAAATTGTAAAAACACAGTTGGATGAAGTAAGAAAACATTTTAAGATATGGAACTAGAATTTAACAAAGAAGTACAATCACTAAAGAGAACTGTTGGGCTGAAGTTACTGCCCCACCAGCAACTCCCAAATTACCACACAGAGGCTTATATTAATTATAAATGCTAGGCCGGTAGCCCAGACTTATTACCAATTAGCTCTTACACTTAAATTAACCCATAATTCTTATCTATGTTTAGCCATGTGGCTTGGTACCTTTTCTCAGTATGGCATTCTCATCTTGCTCCCTCTGTGTCTGGCTTGTGGCTCCTGACTACACCCCTCCTCTTTCCAGCAGTCTTAGTTTGGTCGCCCTGCCTATATTTCCTGCCTGACTACTGGCCAATCAGTGTTTTACTAAGCCAGCTCGAGTGACAAATCTTTACAGTGTGCAGGAGCTTTATTCCACAGTAGAAAACCCAAACTAAAGTAAAATTAAATTTGAAAAATTTAGGATATCAAACAAAACCCTCAGAGGACAGCCTCCCCAACAGATTACAAGACATGGAAGAGAGAATTTCAGGTGTTAAAGACAAGGTAAAAGAAATGGATATCTTGGTCAAAGAAAATGTAAAATCTGAAAGATAAATCCAGGCACAAAACATCCAAGAAATCTGGGACAGCATGAAAAGACCAAACCTATGAATAATAGAAATAGAGGAAGGAGAAGAAACCCAGCGCAAAGGCATAGAAAGTATTTTTTTAAACAAAAATAGAAAAAAAATTCTTTAAAGAAAGAAATGCCTATCAAGATAAAAGAAGCATAAAGAACACCAAATAGATGGGACTAGAAAATAAATTTCTACAACACATAATAATCAAAATACTAAACATACAGGACAAAAAAATCTTAAAAGCTGAAAAGGAAAAAGACCAAATAACATATAAAGACAGACCCATTAGAATAATACCTGACTTCTCAATGGACACTAAGAGCCAGAAGGCCTGGACAGATCATCTACAAACTCTAAGAAACTACAGGTGCCAGTCCAGACTGCTATTCCCAGCAAAACTTTCAAACACAGCAGATGGAGAAAGAAAAACATTCCATGATAAACTGAACTTAAGTAATTTCTACCAGTTCAGCTTTACAGAAGGTGCTAGAAGAAAAGCTTCAGTAGCAAGAGATTAACTACATCCAAGGACACAGGAATGATTAATCTCTAGAATAGTAAATAAAATGTGGAAGGAAATACCCACATCAGACAAACAAAATAACAGAATCAATAAACACTGTTCATTAATAACTTTCAACATTAGCCAAGTATGGTGGCATAAGCCTTTGATCCCAGTGCTCAGGAGATGAAGGCAGGCAAATTTCCGTGAGTTCAAGGCTAGCTAGGTCTACAAAGAGAGTTTCAGGACAGTCAGTACTGTTACATAGAAAAACCCTGACTTGAAAAACAAACAAACAAACAAACTAAAATAAACTTTCAACATAAAGAAACAGATTAATAGATTGGATTAGAAAACAGGATCCATCTTTCTGCTGCATCCAAGTAATACGTCTTACTGTCAAGGAAGAAAAAATGAAATTATGAAACCTGCAGGTAAATGGATTGAGCTAGAAAAAAAAAACCATCATCCTGAGTGAGGTAATCCAGACCCCAAAAGACGAATACTGTATGCGTTCTCTTATGTGTGGATGTTAGTATTTAAGCTTTCAATACATATATGATTTGAGTAATCACAGAGGTTAGGATGGGAGTGGAGGAGAGGATCTCTTAAGGAAGGGGAACTGGATTGTAGTGTTATGTAGAGATAGAGGAAAATAGAACAGGAAGATTAAATAGGGCTCTCCCTATTTAATGGGAGAGGTGGGGTTAGGGAGTTAGGGAGGAAATAAGGGAGGGGCAACTAACACTAAAGGCCTTTTGAAAAGCCACATGGAAACCTACTACTGTGGAAGCTTCCCGAAATATATGCAATACGAAAGCAATATAAATCAAATCACCAAATAGTAGGGGAGATGATGCCATGACCAGACATCTTATACCACCAAGTGAAGCCTACCTCTAGTGCCAGGAATGGGCTGCATCTTGTTGAGTTATTGACCAAAAGGGTACCATGGAACTTCCCAAACATTACAGGCTATTGGTTGCTCTCCACAACCTGATGGTAAGGCCCTGTTGCTGAAGACAACCCTTACTTATGTCATTCAAAACAGAGAAGGGGAGCTGGTGCCTAACTGGAAGGCACCATGGCAGCATAAGGAACTCTTGCCCTGCCAGAGGTGAAAGGTATCATCAAACTCTCCCAGATACAGACCCTGTGACCTGCAACAGCAACCTTCCTGCAGGACATGTCGGTACAATAGTGGCACGAGTGTTATGGCAACAATGAACCACTTTTAAAAATTGTATTTAAGGTCCACTCCACGAGGTGGAACACATACCTAACACTGCCAAAGTGGCCAAGAACCTGAGGTTAGATAGGTCATGGCTTAGGGAAAAGCCAAATGCTATCATTCTGATAAAGTAATATAACAATAAAATGACTCCTAATGACATTGCTACACCCATAGATTAGTGTGTCACTTAACCCACATCAGAGAAGATTCTTCTTTCGATAGATGGAAGTCAACGCAGAAACAACATCTGGACAGTGTGCAGACAGTGAGAGATTTGGAACACTCAGTCCTAAATGGAATGTCTTCATCAAACCCCTCCTCTCAAGGCTAGGGGATCAATGAGGAAGAGGAGCCAGAGGGGATGGAGGATTCCATGGAAACAGTGTCTTCTAGGCACAACATGTTCTTCTAGGCACATTTGAACTCAAAGAGACCTTGGCAACTCACACAAGAGCTGCAAGGGGTCAAGACGGACAGGGTCCCAGTATTGAGAGGGGAAGTTGACATGAGGTCTCACCCCCTAACTAAGAAGCTATTTGCAACTGATACCTGCTGGGAAAGGGAAAATTAGTTTTCTCTGGTGGAGTGTCACTGAGTGTATCAACCATACTCCATGTCCAGGAGTAGTTGGCAAAAATGAACTCCATGTTTTTTTTTGTTTTTGCATATGGGTTCATATCATTTCGTTTTGTTTTGGCATTTTCTGTCTTATTGATCTTCTACTTGTTATGATTTTCATTTTGTGAGTTTTTTTTTTTAGAGACAGATTGAGAAAGTAAAAACATCAAGTTGGGTGGGTAGGGAGATGGGGGTATCTGAGAGGAGTTGGGGGAGGGGAAATGATCAAGATATAGTGTATGAAAAATTCAAATTAAGAAAGATTAAAGGAGATTATGGAATTGGCTTATAACACAAAAATAAATGATTATACAAATTAAGTATTTCAAAATATTTCTAAGGAGCTGGGCCTGGTGGCACATGGCTGTAATCCCATCACTTGGGAAGCAATTATATGCACAAGGAAACCAGGAAGTGCCAGTGGCGTGCAGGACTTTAGCATTCATTAGCACGGTCTTCTGTGTTTAGGGCATGTTTAATTAATAGGAGAAGTTGGAGTCATGGCAATGGAGGAGAATCTCTCTCTTTGTAGCTTTTAGGGACTCTTCAGCTTCTCCTGTCTCCTAGGGACAGGCTGGCTTCCTCATAGGCTCACAGAAATGCTGTAATCACATTCCCAGGGGGAGCTGCTTAAGCCCCAGATACAAAAAGATTGTGAGAGGGTGCCCTTTGGTGGGAAGGAGGCCTTGGGGTGTGGGTCTGGGCTGTACCACCTGCTAGGTGCTGCGAGTCCCTGGCTTAATAACTATTCATAGCTTACCAAGGTAAAGCTCAAAGTGTCTCTAACTCTGGGAGTGTCCCTGTTGCAGCAGAGAATCCAGGAAAGACTCAATGCTTGTTATTGAGCAAGGAAAGAGGGAACGAGGGGCGAGGGGCGAGGAATGAGAGAGGAAGGAGAATGTGGGATGGCTGAAGTGCAGGGCTAATATGAGCCTGGCACACTACCCAGGAGCCCATCACCCTCCACACTGCCCCCCCCTCCATCCTCATCCTCCATGCAGGAGAGTTGCTCTGAGGACTTTCTCACTTCACCACTACTCAAGGTCAGGAAGAAGGCAAATGGTCGCCCTCTGGGAAGTCTCCTGGTAGCAGCTGCAGACTGAAACGGGCTCCAGTTACTCTATTCAAAAAGCTCCAAGTCCAACATTTCCCGAATTCCTTGGAAAAGTCATAAGTTTACAACTCTCTCTTGTCTCCCTCTGAACAATGGACAGAAAGACAGACACAGTGAATGAGAATTGTTGAGGAGAGACATCTGTAAATGGTAAGCGCCTAAGATCATACAGATGGGTGGCCAGCTCCAGCAAGTTCATTAATGTGGGCTCTGCATGACTCTCTGCACAGGTCATTTTCAGCTCCTCTAGGAGCTCTGCAAGGAAGTGACAACGACCCTCATGCCACTGGTGGGTAGGAAGAGGCTAAGTAGCCACCCCAAGGTTGCTCAACTCAAGTTGCAGGATCTGAACTCAAATGCAGGGCCTTCCCATGCCTCTTGAGACTGCTTCCCCTATACCCACTGTGCCAAGAGACCTTAGGTAGGACCCTTAAGTCTCCAGACGAGGACTCACCTTCCTCTTCCAGGCTCTTTAATTGGTGGCTCATGGTCATCATAATATCAAGGTCCTCACACTGGCTCACATCTTCATGTACCTCCAGCCTGGGGTGCTCTCATGCTGTCATGGTCTCTGGTCTCTCTTCCTGGAACTGACAGCAGTCGGAACTTCTCTGAGATGAAGGTAGAGATAGTTTTTGTAGAGGAGAAAGATGGGGAAGGGAGCAATGAGTTTTCAGCCCGTCGATCCATCTACACATTCCTCTGCTCTGGTTTCTCTGCCAAGGAGCAGCGTGGCCTCACGTTTCAGGCATCACTTATACATGAGGGCCCTGGAGGGGTAGGAACTACAGGCTCATCTCCTGACAATGATACCACTTGCATCCAGCCAGGGAAGGTGTGAGCTGTATTGCATGACTCTTTCCCAATGTCTTAAGTCCGTGATTGGGACTAAGGTATAAATTATCGTCTGGGCTTCTGTTTAAAATGCAGATTACGAAAAGTGGACAATTGGATCTCCTTGCTGCGCCCCCCTAGCAGTGCCCAGCATCAATCCAAGAGCTTTGTGCAGGCTAGGCAAGTGTTTCTGGGTCCTGGAATCTACGCTATGGACCTGAGCCAACACCAATGACTGTCCCTACTGATGTCATCTGCTTATTCATTCAGCAGCTTTCTCTAGTGCTGCCTGCCTTTAGGGAAAGTTCATTTGGCTGCTTTGAAAACTATTGTTATTAGGTAATAGCAAGGCTGCAAAACCAGAATGGTACCAAGGTTCTTGTTGGTATCAACTGATATTAGAATTTAGAGAGTATCCCTAGAGGGATTCCAGGTTCTTCTAATCCCTTAGCAAGGAATTGACCAGAGACATGGAGTTGCAGCAGAAACAATATTAGGAAAACATATACTTCCAAGGGAGAAATCTGGCTGGGCCAGGGAGGCTCAGCAGCTCAACAGTGCTGCAGAGCTTGGGTTTTCTGTTACTTTAGTGTGGGCTTTTGGGATCGTTGGCATAGGGAAGCTTTTTCCTACGTGTTCCGTTACATGCAGTCCTGTATACAACTTCCTGTCTCCTCAGCATTCTATATCTCTATCCAGTGATATCATAGTGGGACACAGGCTACCCTTAGACACTCTGGAGTGCCTCTGTGCCCATGCCAGAAGTGTGAGCTGGTTTTAGTCAGCTGCATAGGGATAGTTTCCAGTCTTTAATTTGTGCCAACTTGCTCTGCACTTCCTGTTCACTCAGGTAATATTATATCCTACTGGGGTCTTTGATGAAGTTGAAGACTAGATAAGTAGAGTTAGAGTTTTCATTAGTCATGATCCTGATAGAAAGTAAATTAGGTACAAAGTTCTGGACTCATCAAGAGAGGATAATTAATGGAGTATTTTCTCCAAATTTGCCAAATAGACTGGACAATGTGAATGCAATTCTTACTTTATAATTATTCTTGTTGGTTTTTTTTTCTTTTTCTTTTTTTTTTTTTTTAGAGACAGGGTTTCTCTGTGTAGCTTTAGAGCCTGTCCTGGAACTAGCTCTTGTAGACCAGGCTGGCCTCGAACTCACAGAGATCTGCCTGCCTCTGCCTCCTGAATGCTGGGATTAAAGGCGTGCGCCACCACCGCCCGGCTAATTGTTTACAGTTTTATTACGTTAGAGTTAAAATGTTTCTTTTTTATTTAGACAGAAGGGGGAAATGTGTGGAATATTCCTTTACATAGTGAAGATATGGCAATGTGATTGGTTTAATGAGAAGCTAACTGGCCAATAGCTAGGCAGGATTTGGGGGGAGAGAGAATGCTGGAAAGATGCCAACCAGACACAGAGAAAGCAAGACATGTAAGAGATGAGTTAACAAGCCATGAGCCATGTGACAGCATATAAATTAATAGAAATGGGTTAATTTAAATTATGAGAGCTAGGTTAAAAAAAGCCTAAGCTATCTATCAGCTGACCTTCATATTTAATAAGAAGACTCCATCCGGTTATTTGGGAGCTGGCAGGCAGGACAGATAAAGACTTCCCTCTGCTGATCTACTAGTTTTCTGTGGGGATTTGGAATCTCATATATATAGAAGTGTATCATCTGGAAATAGGAATATTTCGACTTCTTTTATATTTGTTATCTGTTTTTATTTACATCTATTTTCTTATTGCTGGCTAAGCACTATAGTGGATAGAAATGGAAACAGTGGGAACCCTTCTCTTATTCTTGATCTTAGTGGGAATGCTTTGCGTTTTTACCTATTTAGCATGTGTGTTGTGAGGTATTTGATCACACTGCATGAAGATGTGTCTATGTTTTACCTCGTCTGCCTAAGGCACCTTCCGAATGGTTTAATAAAGAACTGAATGGCCAGTGTCTAGGCAGGAGAGGATAGGTGACACTTCTGAGCAGAGATAGGAACTTGGAAGAATCTGAGAAGCAAAAGATTCACCAGTCAGATGTAGAGGAAGTTGGATGTGTGGTACTGAGGGGAGGTAACAAGCCACATGACAGAATGCAAATTAATATAAATGGGTGAATTTAAGTTTGAAGAGTTAGTTGGGAACAATCCTAAGCTAGCGTCAAGATTTCATAATTTAAAAGAAGTTTCCATGTCATTATTCAGGAGCTGGCAGTCCAAAGAAAGACCTGTGGGCCATAGGTTTGTCACATACAATCTTTATTATGTTAAGGTACATTTCCTCATTGCTATACATTGCCAATATCTTCAGAGCTTTTATTTAAAAAAAAAAAAAGATTTATTTATTTATTATGTATACAGTATTCTGCCTACATATATCCTATAGGCCAGCAGAGGGCACCAGATCTCATTACAGATGGTTGTGAGCCACCATGTGGTTGCTGGGAATTGAACTCAGGACCTCTGGAAGAGCAGTCAGTGCTCTTAACCTCTGAGCCACCTCTCCTGCCTTTTCAGAGCTTTTATTATGGGATGTTGGATTTTTGTGAAAGGCCTTTTATACATTATTGAGTTTATATGATTTACATTATTGAGATTATATGATTTTGGTCCTTGAGTCCATTTTTTTTTTCAGTTTTAAAGTTTTTCTTTATTGAGCTCTACATTTTTCTCTGCTCCCCTCCCTGCCTCTCCTCTCCCCCTTCAACCCTCCCCCAAGGTCCCCATGCTCCCAATTTACTCAGGAGATCTTGTCTTTTTTTTCTTTCTACTTCCCATGTAAATTAGATCTATGTAAGTCTCTCTTAGCATCCTCATTGTTGTCTAAGTTCTCTGGGATTGTGGTTTGTAGGCTGGTTTTCTTTGCTTTATGTTTAAAAACCATCTATGAGTGAGCACATGTGATAATTGTCTTTCTGTGTCTGGGTTACCTCACTTAAGTCCATTTATACCATACAGGCCATACTGGCCTTGAACTCACAGAGATCTGCCTGCCTCTACCTCCCAAGTGTTAGGATTAAAGCCTGTGGATCGGTCTTATTGTTTTTGTATAGCTCTATTACCTTATTTATCTTATATTAGTTTAACTTTGGCAAGTCACATGCATCAAGATTTTTTCCCCATTAAGTAAAATAAGTTTTTAAGGTATGGCCTTGAGATTTGCTGAATTTCATTGCTCTCTATTTTCTCCTTTTTCTAATTTTATTAAAAGTCATCTCCCTTTTGCTTAGTTTGGTCAGGGATTTGTCAATCTTTATCTTTTTAAAGAACCAACTTTTTATTTCATTGTTTTTTGTTTCTCACTTATTAATTTCTGCCTTGATCTTAATTGTTTTTTTTTACATCTATTGCTTTTGTGTTTGGCTTGTTTCTGTTTGTCCAAGGTCATAAAATACATCGTTAAACTATTTTTTTGAGATCTGATCTTGTTTTTCATGTAGGCACTTGTAGACATAAATATCTCTCTTAGAACAGCTTTCATTTTGACCCATATTTTGGTATTCTATGTGTTCATTTTCTTTCTTACATTTCTTTCTTTATTTAAAGATGTTTGACTGTGTAGCTTTGGCTGGTGGCCCACAATTCAATATGTAGATGAGGCCTTGAATAGAGATCCACCTACCTCTACCTCCTGAGAGCTAGGATTAAAGGCAGGCACGACTATGCCCAGGCCATTTTTATCAGTTCTAGGACAATTTAAATTTTCTTCTTGATTTATTCATTGATTCATTAATCATTCAGTAGTGTGTTGTTTAATCTTCATGAGTTTGTTTATTTCTGTAGTTTCTCTAGCTGTTGATTTCTAGCTTGATTCTATTGTACTCAGAGTGGCAAAAGTTATTTTAGTTTTCTTGTACTTGTTGAAACTAATATAGTGTCTGCTTCAGAGAGAGTTCTATGGACTTCTGAGAAATACGGGTATTCTGCAATGTTTGGGTGGAATGTTCTGAAGATGTCTGTTAAGTTCATTTTTTTTCTAGCAGTATATGTTTCATAAAATTGGGTGTGCTCGTGTTTGGTGCATATATGTTTAGAATTGTAATGCTGGAATTTTCCATTAATGAGTGTGGTGTTTTGAATACGAATGGCCCCTATAGACTCATGTGTCAGAATTCTTGGTCACTAGGGAATAGCACTGTTAGGAGGTGTGGCCTTGTTGGAATAGGTGCTGCATTGTTGGAGGATGTGTGTTACGGACCCAAGAAACAAGCGGGTGTGGCTATCCTAATATCTATCAAAATTGACTTCAAACTAAAATCAATCAGAAGAGATGGAGATGGACACTTTATACTCATAACAGGAATAATCCATCAGGATGAAGTCTCAATCCTGAATATATATGCCCCTAATATAAAAGCACCCACATATGTAAAAGAAACATTACTAGAACTCAAAGGACATCAAACCCCACACACTTATAGTAGGAGATTTCAACACTCCTCTCTCACCAATGGACAGGTCAACCAGACAGAAACTTAACAGAGAAATAAGAGAACTAACAGATGTAATGAATCAAATGGACTTAATAGACATCTATAGAACATTCCACCCAAACAGGAAAGAATATACCTTCTTCTCAGCATCTCATGGAACTTTCTCGAAAATTGGTCATATACTCAGTAACAAAGCAAACATCCACAGATACAAAAAAATTGGAGTAACCACCTGTATCTTCTCATATCACCATGGAGTAAAGTTAGAATTTAACAACAATTCCACCCCCAAAATGCCTACAAACTCATGGAAACTGAACAGTCAACTACTGAACCACTCCTGTGTCAAGGAAGAAATAAAGAAATTAAAGTCTTCCTTGAATTCAACAAAAATAAAGACACAACATAACCCAACCTATGGGACACTATGAAAGCAGTGCTAAGAGGAAAGTTCATAGCACTTAGTGCCCACATAAAGAAAACAGAGAAAGCACACATTAGTGATTTAACAGCACACCTAAAAGCTCTAGAAAAAAAAGAAGCAGACTCACCCAGGAGGAGTAGAAGACTGGAAATAATCAAACTGAGGGCTGAAATCAACAAAATAGAGACACAGAAAACAATCCAAAGAATCAATGAAACAAAGAGCTGGTTCCTTGAGAAAATCAACAAGATCGACAAACTCCTATCTAAACTAATCAAAAGGCAGAGAGAGAACACTCAAATTAACAAGTTCAGAAATGAAAAGGGGGACATAGCAACAGACCCTGAGGAAATTCAGAGAATCATTAGGTCTTACTACCAAAGCCTGTATGCCACAAAATTGGAAAATGTAAAAGAAATGGACAGTTTTTTAGATAAATACCATATACCGAAATTAAATCAAGACAAGGTGAACAATTTAAATAGACCTATAAGTCGCGAGGAAATAGAAGCTGTCATCAAAAACCTCCCAACCAAGAAAAGCCCAGGACCAGATGGTTTTAATGCAGAATTCTACCAGAACTTCCAAGAAGCACTAATACCTATACTCCTTAATGTGTTTCACATAATAGAAACAGAAGGGTCATTGCCAAACTCTTTTTATGAAGCTACAATTACCCTGATACCAAAACCACACAAAGACGCAACCAAGAAAGAGAATTACAGACCAATCTCACTCATGAACATCGATGCAAAAATTCTCAATAAAATACTGGCAAACTGAATCCAAGAACACACCAAAAAAAATCATGCTTTATGATCAAGTAGGCTTCATCCCAGAGATGCAGGGCTGGTTCAACATACAAAAATTTATCAATGTAATATATCATATAAATAAACTGAAAGAAAAAAACCATATGATCATTTCATTAAATGCTGAAAAAGCATTTGACAAAATTCAACATCCCTTTATGATAAAGGTCTTGGAGAGATTAGGGATACAAGGTTCATATCTAAATATAATAAAAGCAATATACAGCAAGCCGACAGCTAACATCAAATTAAATGGAGAGAAACTCAAAGTGATTCCACTAAAATCAGGGACAAGGCTGTCCTCTCTCTCCATATCTCTTTAATATAGTGCTTGAAGTTCTAGCAATAGCTATAAGACAAAATAAGGAGATCATGGGGATTCGAATTGGAAAGGAAGAAGTCAAACTTTTGTTATTTACAGATGATTTGATAGTGTACATAAATGACCCCTAAACCTTTGAACTATAAATTAGCCCCAATTAAATGTTTTCCTTTTTAAGAGTTGCTGTGCTCACGGTGTCTCTTCACAGCAATAGAACCCCTAAGACAATCAGTATGAAGTAGTTTTATTTATCTCTTATGGCCAGCTTTGAAATCTATTTTCTTACATATTTTTTTTGTTTTGGTTTTTCAAGACAGGGTTTCTCTGTGGCTTTGGAGCCTGTCCTGGAACTCGCTCTGTAGACCAGGCTGGCCTCAAACTCACAGAGATCTGCCTGCCTCTGCCTCCCAAGTGCTGGGATTAAAGGTATGCGCCACCACCGCCCGGCTTCTTACATATTAAAATAGCAACAATTTCTGGTTCCGAAGTTCCAATTGCTTTGAATAGCCATTTCCATTCATTCACCCTGTCTTAGTTTGGGTTTTACTGCTGTGAAGATACATCATGACCACAGCAACTTTTATAAAGGAAAACATTTAATTGGGTCTGCTTACAGTTTCAGAGGTTAGTTCATTATCATCATGGCAGGAAGCATGGTGGCATGCAAGCAGACATGGTGCTGGAGAAGGAGCTGAGAGTTCTACATCTTGATCCACAGGCAACAGAAGGGATTGTCAATGTGAAAGTTCTCACAGGATAGGCAGAGCACACTGGTGTAGCTTGAGCATATGAGACCTCCAAACCCACCCTCACAGTGACACACTTTCTCCAATAAGGCCACACCTACTCCAACAAGGCCACACCTCCTAATACTGCCACTCCTTATGGGCCAAGCACTCAAACACATGAGTTTATGGGGGCCAAATCTATTCAAACCACTGCACACCCTAAGGCAGTATCTATCTCTGTTGGCGAGATTTGTTTTGGGGAGCAGAAAACTGATGAATCCTGGAAATTAAAAATTTTTAAGCTTATCTATTTATTCTCTGTCTGTGTGTGGGTGTGCAGACACATGCACACATGTATAAGCCATGGCACACATGTGGAGGGCAGGGGACAACTTGTAGGAGTCTCTTCCACCATGTGGGTTTCTAGGGCTCAAACACAGACCTTAACAGTAAGCGTCTGTCTTAGTTAGGGTTTCTATTGCTGTGATGAAACACCATGACAAAAAGCAACCTGGGGAGGAAAGGGGTTATTTGATTTACATATCCCAGGTCACAAATCCACTGAGGGAAGCTGAGGCAGGAACGTGGACGCAGGAAATGAAGCAGAAGCCATGAAAGATCACTACTTAGCATCTTGCTCAGTTTGCTTTCTTAGACTATGAAGAACCACCTACTCACAGTGGCTGGGCCTGCCAACATCAATCATTAATCAAGAAAATGGCCCACAGATTTGCCTACAGGCCATCTGATGGGGGCATTCATTTTCTCAGTTGAGCTTCCCAGAGAACTCTAGTTTGTGTCAAGTTGTCAAAACAAAACAAACAACCCAACCAGGACAGCACCTTTATTGCTGAGCCATCTCTATAGCCTCTGATTCCTGCTTTTAAGCCAATCCTTTAGTCTGTGTGTTTTGTTTGGGGAACTGAGACCATTTATATTCAGTTTTTCTGAAGTGTGTGTGTGACTGTGAAGGCCAGAGGCATCAGATTCCCCTAGAGTTGGAATTACAGGTGCGTAGGAACAGCCCAACATGGGTGCTGGTAATCAAAATCAGGTCCTCTGCAAGAACAGTATATGCTCTTAATCACAAGTGATCTCTCCAGCCCTTCACCTTAATTAAAATTTTTGTAGGGTTGGTATTTTCCTAATTGTTATATTTAACAGCTATTCAATGATCATGTCGTTCCCCCCCCCCCCGGAGTTTCTTTGATATGTTTATTGCTCTCTTCAGTCTGAAGAATTGCTTATCCTCTAGAGATAGAGCTGCCCTAGTGGTCATAAATGCCTTTAGCCGGCTTTTCTCATGAAATGTGTTTTTTTCTCCTCATGAGTTATGACAGAGTTTTGATGGGTGTTGTGTATAGTAATCTGTTTAACAACAGGCAACTGTGGTCTTCTGTTTTGTTTATTAGTCTCTCTCTCTCTCTCTCTCTCTCTCTCTCTGTGTGTGTGTGTGTGTGTGTGTGTGTGTGTGTGTGTGTGTGTGTGTGTGTACAGACTGCAGTGTTCACAGAGGCCCAAAGAGGGTATCAGATCTCCTGGAGCTGAAGTTAGAGGTGGTTGGGGATCACTGCAAGTGGGTATTGGGAACTGAACTCTGGTCCTCTGCAGGAGCAGCGTGCACTCTTAAGCACTGACCATGTCCTGGATCGCTTTTCTGAGGACTATTCTCCAACAGAGTCTAGTTCAGGCCCTGGCTCTGACTGGTTCTGGCTCCAGCTCCTAATCCAGATCTGGCTTGGTTTGGCATCTGGAAGCATGTCTGGAAGAGGCTTCCTTCCTTCCAAAGTGAGCTTCAGGCAAACTGCGGCGAGGGATGGTCTGGCCAGTCTGCTGTTCTTCAGCTTAGCTGACTTGGGCTCCGCCAGCGGCACTGTTCAGAGAGGATAAATGTGAACAGCCTTTTCAGTGTTCTCAGCGCTGATGTGTGGAGAAATGACAGTTGTGAGGTATCGCCTGGTGGCTCCTCATCCAGTCTCCAGATTCTCTTTCAGTTGAGTTTGACACTGAAGGTCTTGTGTTTGAGGAGAGGCTCCTCTCAGCAGTTTCCAGGGCTGATGTGTGAGGAGAAGCCCTTCCCACTGTGCAGCATTCATTGTTGAGGCTTTGTTCATCCAGGAATTGATTTTCATGGCTTCACGCTGTTTCCCTGTGAAAATCTCACCTGACCTAATAAATGCATTTACAGACCTTTTCCCTTGCAGGAAAAACTTAAACATCAAATACTATCTCAACTGTTGTTTTTATAAGGCTTCTAACGTGTGGTCTTACTCCTGTCTCTGGGGCAGCGTCTCACTATGTAGTCCTGGGTGACCTGGGGCTTTCTGTGTTGGTCAGCTTCTGTACTGCAAAGGAAACTGTTAATCTACTAAGGAGGCCTGCAAAATGGGAAACAAATCTTTTGCCAGATGTACATCTGACAGAGGATTATTCAGTGTCTAGAATATAGCAAGAACTTAAAATTAACCATCAAAACCAAAACAAACAAAACATGACCCAACTTAAAAATGGGCTAGGGGACTACACAGAGAGCTTTAAGGAGAATAAATAAAAATGGCGAGGGGAAAATGCTACTCTCAGATGCCATAGGTTGCCAAAGGAAAAGCCTAGGGCCAGGTTTGGGGTACCTCTCTACATGATGTTGGTAAGAGGGGTCTCTTGCTCTTTGCTGTCCATCAAAATCTGATGGTAAGATGATGAATATATTACACAGTTTTTTTTTGGTTTTTTTTTTTTTGGTCACAGGACATGGAGAAGTCAAGCTGGTACTGATCTGGAAGCTTCCATCCTGCTGGCCAGTCCTCACGGTGCTGGGAGATGTTCTCCAAAGTGCTGGGGAAGAAACATCCTTGACAGTCTTATCCAGCCACGAACCCTGTGTGTTGTCGGGGTTTCTGTCCTGTCCAGTTCCCGCAATTGTTAAGTCCCAAAGAAATCACACAGAGGTCTACATTAGTTATAAACTGATTGGCCCATTAGCTCCGGCTTCTTATTAACTCTTATAACTTTACAGCCCATTATTAGCCCATTATTCTTATCTGTATTAGCCATGTGGCTCAGTACCTTATTCAGCAGGGCAGTCACATCTTGTTTCTTTTGTGGTCAGGTCAGGACTGCGGAGGAATGGGCTTTCCTCTTCCCAGAATTCTCCTGTTCTCATTGACCCACCTCTACTTCCTGTCTGGTTGTCCCGCCTATACTTCCTGCCTGGCTACTGGCCAATCAGCGTTTATTTAAAATATAATTGACAGAATACAGACCATGGTTCCACACCACCTGTGGGCTACAATAATGGCTGACCAACTTGGTGAAGTATGCCATGGGAAAATGATGACATTAATGTTATGGGGGTTATCAATTGTTTTATGATTATAAGTCTCACTCCACAGGAAGAAACTCATGCCAGATACTGTAAATCTGCCCAAGAATTTGGTTCTGGGGAGCTCATAGGCCCAGCAGTGAACTTGCCACTATTGTTTTGCTATGTGAACATTGTATGAAGTTATACATGCATTATACATACAGCTCTCAGTCCTCATCAGAGAAACTACTTCATGTAGTAGATGGCAATTAATACAGAGATACAAACTGGTCACAGTGAAGAAAATAAGGGTTTATGGAATGCTCAGCCATAAATAGACATCTCTGTCACATTCCCTCCACACCAAAGTTTGTGGAACGTAATGAAGGGTGGGGTGGAAAAGTGAAAAGAGCCAGAAGTCAGGGAAGACTGTGACCAAATAGTGTCTCCTGGATGTGAAAGGGCTCTTGCACGCCACAAGACCTACATAAGATCGAGCTGGTCAGCATTCCAGCGTGGGCGAGTGAGGGGTTCACTAGCCCCTATCCCTAGCTGAGAAGATATTGACAGCTGGTAGCTACTATGGGAGGAAAGTCAGTTTTGTTTAAGGTGTGGCCCTCGGTGTGCTGGCAATGCTCTAGGAGATGACCCTATTCCCAAGTACACATGGGTAGCACAGACAGACTCAGTAGGTTCTTAGCTAGTTCCAGGACAGGCTCCAAAGCTACAGAGAAACCCTGTCCCAAAACAAACAAATAAATTAAATTGGTCAGGGGCTAATCCTGGAGAAGTTGAAGGTGGAAGAGAGAGTGAAGATTAAATGCAACCAAAAGGCATTATTCAAATACGAAATTCTCAAAGACTAAATGAAAACATTATGTTAAAAAAACTAGTCAGCTGTAAGTCTCCCTAAATGCACCACGATAGTATAGATGTAACATTTTTCATGGTTACACAACCACAATAGAGATGTCTTTAACCCTTTGTTTCTCGGTGCTTTCCACAGCTAGTTTCCAACACAATTCTAGCTTCCTTGTCAATAGTGGCAGATGCCCAAATAGTTCATCAGAACCCCAGATTTTCTCAAAGAGCTTTCCGACTGCTCAAGCCTGTCACATAAATAGTGGTCACCCAGATGGTTCAAAAAGGAACCCTGGACAAGGCTAGTCACACAAATGGCGGTTGGCCAAATGGCTTAATAGAACCCAAACAACTCAGAAGACACCAAAATGAACAAGGAAAGGGACGAACAATCCTGAGGTGTCCTGACTTACCAAGCATCAGACTTCAGGGTCTATAGAGCTCAGGCACTCATTTCTCTGCATCACTGAAAGGAGATGAAGGTTGAAATTGAGAGAAAAAGTGCTTAAATGACCTTGGAAGCTGTGTGGGTCAGTTCCATCTTCTTTCTCCGTCTTGTCCCTTCAGGACTTACTTGCTGAAAGTAATCCAGAGTGCAAATGTCTTTTTTGTGGTTTGATGATCCAAAACTGTTGTGTGTGTTTAGGGGAGGAATGTATGTGCATGTGTGCATGCAGTTAGTGTGTGTGGTGTATATACATGCTTGTGAGCACCTGTGCATGGTGCCCTGCTCTCTCTCTACCTTATCCTTTTGAGACAGGGTTTCTCACTGAACCTGGACTAGGTTGGCAGCCAGTAAGAGATCCCCCTACCTCTGTCCTCATTGACTTTTATATGGGTGTGGAGGATTTGAACTGAGGTCCCTTGCTCACATAGCCAGTGCTCTTATCTAGGGAGAAATTTCTCCAGCCCAACATTCCAAAATTACTGTTGGGAATATTAGGGTTGAAGGTCAGGCTCTGGCAATCCCAATAAGCTAAGTGTAGTTATTCATGCCCAGTACACCAGTTATAGAGATGCTATTGCTGAAAAGCTGAGACAGACCTATTCAGTGTGGTCACATTGGAAAGAGGTTCAATGAGCCCCCAAATCTTTCTTTGGGGCACTAACATAACGTTTAGGTATAAATAGAGGGCTAGAGGTATCCAGAGCCGAGCAGTTCTGATCCAGGTGTAGTCTGGCTCACCACTGACCCCTCATTGTTTCAACTTTGTTCTGTCCCATGTAGTGGTCTGAGGAGTGGTTGGAATTGTGTCAATCTCCTGATGGAGAGGAGGTAAGGTCCTCCTCTGGCTGGCACTCGGTTTTAGCTTTTCCCCCTTCAAGCATGAGATTCCTGGGGAGGAATTAATTCTCTGGAGAGCATTGTTTCATAGTCTGATAATACACGTGTCTCCTTTATAAACTCTCTTTCTCTGGCCAGAATCATTAGTTACACCTCGTTGAGTTTTGCTATTTATTTTTGGTGATTTCTGCATGAAAAAATTGTAAGTTCTTGAGTTCACACATTTGCAAGTAAGAAAAAAAAATCCCACTCGAGAAGAGCAAACCAAAACGAGCTACCACAAAGACATACCTTTCATCCTTCCAGGAAGCTTCCTTCGCCTCCCCCCCACTTAACACAAAGCTTTAGCTAATTAATATTTGACTTATGCTGATTGCAAATCCAACTTAATAGAAATAAACATTGCCATGGTAAGTAATTCTACTGGAGGGGTCTCCTCTATGGTGTGCCATCAGATCTAAGGACGATAAGTTCTATACTAGCTCCTTTCATTGAGTGATCAGAGGAAGCCGAATGCCCAAGAAGAGCAACCACGATAACAGTGTGGCATCAGCTGAATGTTTCAGGGTGTCACAAAACCCTTTATCAACTGAAGCTTCTAGCATTATCTTGTTAGTTTATCTCTCCAATTAAAAGTGTATATCTATCTATCTATCTATCTATCTATCTATCTATCTATCTATCTATAATTAGCCGTGGGTGTCTGCTTACTAAACATCCAGCGCCACTCACAGAATCTTGTAAAGCAGCACAGCGGAGGGATCCGGTTGCAGGCAGGTAACGCTGTCCCTAGAAAACATGATCTGGTGCTATTCTGAGGTTGTTGCTCTGCGTCTGCTAACCCACACCAGAGCTCATCACTGGGTGCTTGGTGGTGCATCAGAGAGAGAGAGAGAGGCCGGGGAAACCTGCGTGAAAGCAGCATGCACTCCCATATCTTGGAGTGTGAAGGATGAACAGGTTCTGAGGCTTGTTGAAGTAGTGTTGGTCTCTTAGTCTTTCTTGATTGGCCCTGAAAGTGGGGCACAAGAATCCTGGTAGAGACTTGTAGGGTAGTCGTTGCCATTTCAGGCTCTTAGAACGTTAAACTCACACCAAGAATCTGAACCTGGGAATAATGCAGAGTTCCCAAACTAGGAGACAGATATCACCTGATAAAAGCCAAGCAAACCAAGAGCCAAAGTTTACAAAACTCACAATGAAACTCATGGCCAGGTGACAACTATGGATCATGTTTGTTTCTTACTTAGTTTTGCTCTTTGTGTATAGGAGTTTGCCTGCCTGTAAAGCTGCACACCATGCACTTGCAGAGCCTTTAGAGGCCAGAAGAGGGCACCATATGCCCTGGGGCTAGAGTTGCAGACAGTTGTGAGCTGCCATATGGGAATTGAACCTAAGTCCTCTGAAAGAGCAACCAGTGCTCCAAACTGCTGGGACATCTCTCCAACCCTGGAATCGTGGTTTTCATTTTTCTGCTCTTTCTCTCCCTCACCATTCTCGAAGACAGAGAGAGAAAAGAGAGCCAAGATTCAGAGGCTGTGCTGTTTCTGCCCACAGGGGATAGAGACAATTCATAACTGGAATTCGCCTCAAGGCAAATGTGTTCTCTTGAGAGGAATTGACCTGAATCAGACAGGGGTCTTATTCTTATTAGTCTCCACCATGTGTGGACCAAAAACAAGATACTGAAGATGTTTCTGTCTCTTGGCCTTCAGTTGTTGTATGGATGCCATTCTGTTATGACATCTATAGGGGTCCTTTAGAGATTGAGATGCTGTTGCCATAACTGTGATATCCCCATTATGGTTTTGTATTATTTGCCCCAAAGGTTCATGTGTTGGAAGTGTGATCCCTGATATAAGAGAACTGTGAGATGGTGAAGTGGTTACGAGGTAGGGTTTTACGGGAGAGTGTAAGGTCACGGAGGCTATGTCTGAAGGGACTAGATCAGCTGCGATGGAGCAGGTTATTCTAAAGTCAGACCACGCCACATGTTTAACCTTTTCCCCATACGCTGCTCTTCTGCATGTGGTGTTATATTAGTACCACAAGAAAGCACCTACTAAGCACCTGAGCTAAGACAATTCCAAACCTGAAGTTAAGAGGTAGATGTCTTTATGGAATTCCTGGCCATTGTCACTGTGTTCACAGCTCTGCTTTCTACAGCATGTCTGGGTCCATCCTGTACTCACAGGCAAACTTCTTTTCCTGTTTCTCTCTATCCATTTGGCTTTAGGAGAGGAATGGCTTTTAGAATGTCACCCCACAGAGTAGCACTAGACCAAGCTGTGTATATTATCACCGATAACCAATAATTTGGTTATAACCTGGTGCAGTTGTAGATGAGACTAGGTTAGATGTCCTAAGCAAGGACAATTAAACAGCTTTAAGTGTCTTAGCCACTTCTGTCATGGGACAGACCCTTCACTGAAGTGCCTTTTGGCATTCTGAATTTGGCTTACGCTCGGTTGCTATAGCTCTCTTCCTTATGAGGCACGCTCACTTGGAATGCTGGGATGGCAGGGCCTTCACGGACACCGGGGGAGCGAGTAAAGCCTTTCTGCAGAATAGGCCAGCTTCAGAGGACAGATGTATCTGAGTAAATGACACTGAGAGGCCCCGGTACAGTCACATCTGCATTTTATACAGAAATAGGTATCTCGAGGTTAGGTGAAGACCTCCATCTAGAAATAGTCTTAGAGATCTCCTTGAAGAACCAGGTTGTACTTGGACGTGTTAGGATTGTGGGGAGTAAGAGGAGAGAGATTGTAAAATTGTATCATAGAATTAAGAAAAGTAAGAAAGTTTTAGTTACCCATGGGGATCTGGAGGTATCTGTGGGTGGCTTCCACCTGGGTGTCACCTGAAGAGGAGACAGATTTTCAAGAGGCTCGAAGAAAGAAGTGCTTTAAGCTTCTGGCTGTGGAGTCTTATCTCTGGGCCGATGAATGACAGGGACAGGCTTGTAATGTCATAGAAATAATAGGCCTTCCCAGCGAGGAGTCACTCTGCATAGAGCCCAGTGAAGGAAAAGCTCTTTCACGGTGTTTGTCCTGCTCAGGCTATAGTGCTAAAAGAGGAGTCAGCCTTGACTAGAAGATTTGCCAACCATGTACACCTCAGGCTTGTGCATTCCACATATGCTGTCAGCCTTCAATCTCCTTTTCAGGATCCAGCCCCAGGTTACACTCAACAATTTAACCAGACAGGAGACGGCAAGTTTGGCCACTTGGGCAGATGGGAGATTTACACAGCAAAGACAGTGCTAGGGTTACTTCTTAAGTACACCAGTGCTGTTCTTTTCAAATAGGGGTCAGCTTGCCCATTTGACAGGATTATACTTTTCTCAAGAGGACTGGAGGCTTTATGTCAGGCCAAGACTTAACATTGACCATTACCCTGCGCTGCCCCCTTGAGCTGCCGGTTAGAGGCATGTTCTTTGGGGCTGGTGAATCTGGTAAACAAACATTTATATTGCAACATTGTAAACTTCATTCCAGCAGGCCTGGTTAGGACAGTACTTCCCCCTGGGGTGTTTTGGAAGCAGGTCCCTTAGCTAAATTCCACTTGTGTGACTTACTGTCTCCTAAGTGAATCTATTAAAACATTCTCTAGCATTAATTCTATTAGTCTGAGTTTCTTCTACATCAGTAGCTTGATGCTAGTTGGACACAGACTTCAAGGACTAAACAGTTCCTAAATGGGTAGTGTGGTAGAAACGGCTAAGGATTTTCCATGTGGAAAGAATAGCTTCTTTTCTGGACTTCACAATTGCTCCCCCAGATGGCTGTGAAGCCTCAGTATAAAGTTTGTTGAGTATCCTAAGAGGTGTGTTAAGGATGAGGGAGGGTGGGATTGAGAACGATGGCAGCCTGGAATAGAAGCCAAGCTGTCTGTTGGGCATCTTATTCAGGGTGTTTGAGCAGTCAGGAGAACCATCCCTCTAGATGGCTGACTGGGTATGGGTAACAGTGGAAACATAGGCAGAATCTGTGTCCCATATGAAGTCTCATTCTTGCCTCTAGCTGGGGAACCCCAGTGAGGGCAATTAATTCATATTTTTTAGACTGATGTGTATGCTGTGATTACCATTGATTAAGAAAGAAACTGCTTTGCACCTATAGCAGGGCAGAACAGAGGTAGGCAGGGAAAACTAAACTGAATGCTGGGAGAAAGAGGCGGAGTCAGGAGATGCCATGTTACTGCACCTGGGGACAGACAAGCTGGACCTTTACCCAGTAAGCCACAGCCACATGGCGATTAATAGAAATGGGTTAAATTAAGATATAAGAGCTAGACAATAAGAAGCTAGAGCTAATAGGTCAAGATACAGTTTCTGAGTGGTTATTTCTGGAGTCTGGGCAGCCAGAAACAAACAAGCAAGCTCATACAACAGATGTGGAATACTTCAAATGGTCTAGCTCCATGATCTGTGTGTCCTGACACCATAAAACTATCCCCATCTGTGAACCAGGTAGCTTCATGTTGGGAGAGTGGGGAATATTGTAAACATGGTGGAACACCATAGATAACGTCAATGTCTCTATATGAGAATTCTGCAAGGAGACCCCAGGGTTATGATCTGGCAGGTGCCTGTGTGACCCAGGCTGGTTTCCAACTCTGTGTACCCACCTCACTGTCTCTGAGTGCTATGATTATAGGCATGTTACCATGCCCCGTTTATGTGGTGCTGGAGAATGAACCTGGAGCTTCATGTGTGCTACCCAAGTACTCTATCAAACATGATATATTCCTAGCACCAGTCCTTGTTTTCTTAACAAAACTTTTGAAATGGGGAAGTGGTTTGGAGAAAGAGTGAGTAACAAGGCCAAAAATTCAGTTACATTTAGTATATCTGCTGGGCAGCAATTAAGCAAGTGGTTTTATATGAAAGACCAAAAGTTAGAAAAAAACAAGGTTAAAGGAATAAATTAGAAAGTCGTGGGCATGTAGGCAATAATTAAAAGTCCTGGAGCTGAATGAGATTGATTCATTCAACAAACATTTATTGAGCCCCTTATGCTAAGCAGAGGTCTAAATAATAAATGCTGTACTGCAGTGGAGCTTACATTCTAACGGGGTAATACAATAATTCAAATATATATATACAGTAATCATCTCTTAGCTCAGTTTCAGTTATCTTTGGTTTATCAGTCTGAAAATATTAAATGGAAAATTCCAGAAATAAGCAATTAATGCGCTGAGTCGTGCACCATTCCGAGTAACATGAAGAAATACCATGTTTTTGCCTTAACCACAAATCGTCCCTTTGTGTAGGCGTCCACTCTGTATGCTACCCACTCAGTAGTCATAGGGATCATCAGGTTAGCCGACCTGCATCACAGTGCTTGTGTTCCGGAAGTCCTTGTTTTCTTTAGTCCTAAAGCACTTGATTAACGATGCTGGCAATCACGGGTACCAAAACATGCCTTCTTTAAGTGAAAGAGTAAAAGTTTACCATTAAGTATACATACGTAGAAAAAAAATATAGCATATATAGTTTTGGTACTGTGACTTAAGGGAACTAAGGTTTAGCATGTCAGGTAGTAATCAATATTAAAGAGAAAAAGCAAGCAAAAGTGTAGGCGTGAGGTGCCCGGGAAGGTTGCAATTTATTATTTTATTATTATTATTATTATTATTATTATTATTATTATTATTATTTTAACGTAAGAAAGGATGGTCAGGGAAGTCCTCATCAGACTAGTGTTCTTGCAGTCTAAACCTCTAAACCATGAAGGTAAGGGCGTGAGCATGAACATATTCCTGGGGGTCTAGCGCTTCTGTTGAGACAAAAGCAAACGCAAAGCTGCAGAGACAAGAACATTCCAAGCCGTAGAGAAAAGCAAGAACGGTGGCTTCCTGGAGTGAGTTCACGAGAGTGCTGCGTAAGAACTGGGGTAGACGGGGCGTTGCGGGCAGCGGCTGGTGAAACAAGCAGCCCCAGTGGAGACTAAGCTGGGAAGGTGTACGCGTCCAATGAGGATCCAAGGCTTTCAAGGGCGGTCAGTTTGATGTTTGCGACCAAATACCGACGGTGCACGCCCGCAGCGGCACTAAGGGCGAGATAGGTAGGAGGATCGGAAGCTCAAGACCAGCTTGGGCGACACGTGAGACTCTGTCCAAAACAAAACGAGAGGCGGAATTCAGTAAAATCAAAACGAAGGAAAACAAACAAAAACCACCAAAAATCAAAAGAAAAACAAAACGCTAAACAAGTCGCACGCCGACCCCTCCTTTCCACGCCCTAATCTCCTCCCAGAGGCCGGAACTACCGAGCGGAGGCCGGACCGGAAGTAGCTTCACAAGCGGAGGCATTTTGCAGGCTTCATTTCCGTTAGCGGCGGCGGGAATATCTCTGCTGGCTGGCGACTAGGCCTCTGTGGAAGCGAATCCGGCGGGAATCTGAGCCATCGGAGCCGCCACCATGGTAAGAAAGCACGGGCTGGCCGCAGGGCGCTCGGAGCTGCGGAGTGGGGCTGTGGCTGACGGCGTCCGTAGGTTGGAGCCGCCCGTGGCGGAGAAGGTCGGGGCCAAATCCGCTTCATCCGGGCGCCAAAGGCCTGGGCTGGCGGCGCGGCCGGGTCCGGGTGGACAGGAAGGCCGCACCGGGGGCCACGGGCCGACCCGGACTCCCGGAGGCTCGGTGGTTACAGTCCCGCGGCTTCGGTAGCTGGGAACTTGTGCCGGGGCGATGAGTGCCCGGGCTTCCGGAGCAGACGCGAGCCTGCGGCCGACAAGCGGACGCCGGGCCAGACGGAGGAGTGGCTGAGGGGACGGGAGAGTGGAGGAGGAGGGTGTTTGCCCGCGGAGCGCGACCCTGCTCGGCGTGTTTTTATGTGGGGGTGTGCCAGGCGCTGGGACGGCGCCCCGAAATAAGTTCTATCTTCGGTCGGTTTCTGGCTCTGGGCAGGCCTAATAGAATTCACGGCTGTAGTTAGGCTTTCGGAGAAAGGAACGGCAGGGGGAGGGCCAGGGACGCCTTCTCCAGTTCGTGGGTCCCCAGCAAGACTTCCGAGTGATTGGTTAGGGAGCGCCCCGCTGCCCGGTGGGAGGGAGGCTTAGAAATGCGGAGAACCTGGTCCTTGCACCTTGCTTATCCTGTTGGTAGCAAGACATCGCTGAAAGATGTTTTCACAGGCTTAATGAACTTAAGTTGGGGTTAGAAAGGTCTGCCGGGGAAAGTGGCCGGTGTTTGAAATCCTCAGTTTGTAATTAGTAATTTCTGTCCCTAAGTAGGCAGAGGAGCCTCATTTTTGAGGCCGGTTTTGGCTGCAGAGCAAAAGTAACAAATACCTCGAATATCTCCAGAAACATTACTCTAGTTGCAGAGCTGAAGAAATCCGAGGTAGCGAAGATAGGTTATCGTTTTGAGGGTTGACTGAGACAAGTCCTTACTTAACCTTCAGCTTGGGTCGTCTATTTTATCAGTAAAAAGTGGGCCCAATTTTGAGGATTAATACAATCCCTTTCAAGGGCCTGGCTATACGGGGGAGTACCCAATAAAATATTAGCTATTACCGGGAAAATGGAAGATGTACGCTGATCCTCGTGAACAGCTCTTTGAGATGATTGCTTAAGCAGAAGACATATCTGGGTTTTCACGTTAGGGCTGGGTAATGCTCACAGGGGCGAAGAGCAATTGCAGTTGGTATGGAGGAGGGCACTTGATTTTTTTTTTTTCCGAGACAGAGTTTCTCTGTAGCTTTGGAGCCTGTCCTGGAGCTAGCTCTTGTAGACCAGGCTGGCCTCGAACTCACAGAGATCCGCCTGCCTCTGCCTCCCAAGTGCTGGGATTAAAGGCGTGCACCACCACCGCCCGGCTGAAGGAGGGCACTTGAATAGGTACAAGTGTCATAATACCAGTTAGACTTGTGGGAGTTTTAATGCCTGTTGGATTCCAGTTTTTTTCCGAGACAGGGTTTCTCTGTGGCTTTGGAGCCTGCCCTGGAACTAGCTCTGTAGACCAGGCTGGTCTCGAACTCACAGAGATCCGCCTGCCTCTGCCTCCCAAGCGCTGGGATTAAAGGTGTGCGCCACCACAGACCGGCGGATTCCAGTTCTTAGTTTAGATGGATTTAGATGTTTAGCACTGAGCATACACAGTGGTTGATGGCTTAATGTCTAGTCTGGATGGATTTTGATTAGTTTGTGGACACTACACTCTCCTGAGACATATACAACATAGACAAAGTCAGTTAAAAATCTGAGGACGATTGCCTATTTTAAGGCAAGGAGAATTGCAAATTAATGGGCAGAAGGCAAGGTTGAAAGCTGGGTGATAAGATTCCCAGAAAAAGGCCTGTTTGGAAGCTAGCTGAACATTGTTGAGAAAGTTGCATCTCGAAAATTAGGCTTTGGGGGAAGGCCAGAAGTGTGTGCGTCCAGAAGAACTGAGCCTCACTGATCCCTGCTCCCCTCTTGCAGACTGTGGGTAAGAGCAGCAAGATGCTGCAGCACATTGACTACAGGATGAGATGCATCCTGCAAGATGGCCGGATCTTCATCGGGACCTTCAAAGCTTTTGACAAGCATATGAACTTGATCCTCTGTGACTGTGATGAATTCAGGAAGATCAAGTAAGGACAGGGCTGGCTCTTGGGAGGGCGAAGGAACTGGGAGTGGATGGATGGGTGGACGGGCCAGGTGTGGGATGGCCATTCAGCTAGGTTTGCCTACCTGCTTGTGAAGGGAGAAACTTCAGTGGGAACATTGGCTGCTAAGGAATCTCTTCTTTGATCCAGAAAACCTTGCTCTCTGATTCTCGCAGAGTGGAACTTGTGAGGAGGGCTGCTAGGCTTTTGTCTCTGATTCTGCATGCCCCTGGGTACTGGGGTAAAGGGCTCTCGTGTTCTCCCCACAGGTGTGTGAGGGGGGAGAGCTTGATTTTCTGGCCTCATTACCTATTTGTAAAGCTGTAGCCTAAAGGGCTCTCCCATTGCAGCCTGGTCTGAAACCGCTTTAAGAAGCCTCTGACCCTCTTCAGGGTAAGTGCTCTGCTCCCCATGTGGGTTTGGGGCCAGTCATTTTTGTTGGCATTTTCTAAAGAATTGGAGATATTTTCTCATTTGCTGCAATTCTGTAAGTTTATTAGCTAATTCCTTTCAGGACCATTAAACAATGTGGTCTGTTTCAGTCCTGCTTTGTATATTCAAGACATCTTGAGGCTCAACAAGTGATGTGACTTTGTGGTCATATGTGACCTCCTGACATGCAGCACTTACATCGCGTACTGACTGAGTTCCCTTAAGTTCTTTTTGAGATTGTTTTCTTTTGTGGCCCAAGGTCAAGTATAGAATAAAAATGCAGAGACGCCTGGGTGCTGGGTGTGTGTTAGAGTGGGACCAGCAGGTCAGTGTGGAATTTCCATTTTAAAAATGAAACATTTTCAGATTTAAAAACTGTTGGGAAATACTTTTTCAAAGAAAATTAATGAGAAAGAATTTAAATACCTGCTTTTTTTATCATAAAGAGCTAATATAGGCTTATTTAACATGTAAGAGAGCATGAGCTAAAACGGGGGGAAAATCTAAGTTTTTTTTAAATTCAGGACATTATTTCTTTATTTTAAAGACTATGGCTTTGGCTCCCTGCTCTAATCTTGCAGTTCCTTTTTCTAGTTTACGTTTTTATTTCTTTCATCTTTTCCAGTTGGTGCTGTTTGGGGTGGGTTCTGGTTTGAGGTCACCCATGTGAAATTTCTGTTTGGCTCTTGTAAAAATACAGGCTTATTTAACAAGTAAGACTATGAGCTAGAAGTGGGGAGGAATCCTTTCCCCTTTGTATGTTAAATTTCTCTTGCCCTTTCTTTCCTCCCTTGATAGCTCATGTAGGGTGAAGGGTGGATTGTAGCCTTGAGGTTGAATGGCTGCTGATATGCCACTAAGTGGATGTGGAGTGGGTGGGGTTCACTGTTAAGGAAATGGGGAAAGGCATTTGCATCTTCTCCAGGGCTGGGCATTCTTGCCGCTTGTCCCGTCTCCTTGTCTGTGCATCTTCTTGATTTAGTGGAAAGCAGCCAACATCTTTCCATATGAGGTCATTTAGCCTGGGATACTGTCTAGAGGACCTATTTAAAAAGTTTATATACTGCTCATCAGGTGGTGTAATATAAAGCAAACCTGGATGGTTCCTAGATAGGTAAACCTAAATGTCTCCTACCTTCTAACACTTTTTCTTCAAAAATTCAATTTTAGGCCAAAGAATGCCAAACAAGCAGAAAGGGAAGAGAAGCGAGTTCTCGGTCTGGTGTTGCTTCGAGGGGAGAACCTGGTCTCCATGACAGTAGAAGGACCTCCTCCCAAAGATGTAAGTCCCTCTTGAATACCTGTGGAAGGGAGGTTCTCATGGGAGCCAGGCTCTGTTAGGTACTCTGGCTGTGTACTCCTTTACAGATAGTAAATGAGTGGAGGGAGCTAGAATTTGTGACTTTAGCCTTCTCCTCAGGGAAACTCTAATCAGCAGGGGAGCTACCTGAAGCCGTTTAGTCACTTACTAAAATTAACAGCTCCATAGATTTATGTAATAACAGTGAAAAAAGATGGAGGGTTTGGATGGAGGAAAGGGGAGAGAGAAACTAATTTAATCTCAAAAAGAAATAATTTAAGATAAATAGTAGCTTCTGCTGGGTTTGGTGGCACACACCTTTAATCCCAGCAGAGGCAAATGGATCTGAGTTCAGAGGTAGCCAGGGGTGCATAGTAAGACCCTGTCTCAAGAAAACAAAAACAGCTCCAAATCTTAGAATTTATGAAGGCTTTGGTAGTTACAGAATAATAGTATTTATTGTTAATCTGTGCATCAGGGACATCAGTGTTGTGTTTTGTTTTGTCAGTGTTTTATTTAATTATTAAAGAACTTTAGTTTGCTTTTGAAAAATTATTCTCACCTTAGGGATGAAATAAACTAAGTTTAGTAGCTTGCCTAAGAAGTCACAACTAGTAAATGGCAAACCTGCCATTTGATCCCAGATGATCTTGGTTCTGCAAACACCAATGTATGTTTATAAATACAGCTGTCTAAAAGGAACCTAACTAAATTTGTTTTCTCTCTTTATTTTAAGACACTGAATCAGGAGAATATGCTTAGCCTGTATTTGTGTATATATGTGTCTGTTTTAATTTTTGCAGTGCTTGGTTTGTACTCAGGGTGTCATGTATGTTGGGCAATCACTCTGCCTCTAAGCTGCCTCTTCAGCTCGCCTGTGTTTATTTTTATCCACACACATGCTTCTTTGTGACACATGTAAAAGTTTGTTCTGCCTTTTCAGTTTGTAAATATCTTTCAGTCACCCTCTTGATTTAAGTCCTGCTAATGACTTAGAGAAAGTCGCTCAACTGAGTAGAGAGTAGTTTATCTCATTCCTTTCCTTATTTTGGACTCTACAGGCTTTCTCGTTTGTTAATGTGTATCCAGAGTTATTATTTGGCTACTGTCACTTAGCAAGGGAGAGTCAGAGAGGCAGTGGATCTCATGTCTCTGTTGAAAGGTCAAGTGCTATTTTATTTTCATAGGAATGAATGTAGGTATTGAGTGGCATACTTCTCTAGACTTAAGCTCTAGTCTCTTTAAGGGGTGATAGGTGGGTTCTTGGTCTTTCATGGAAGAAGAATGGTGTGTGTGTGTGTGTGTGTGTGTGTGTGTGTGTGTGTTCGTGTATATAATTAGTGCTGATTAGGTGCCTTATAAATCTGAGTGGCTCTTAGGCAGTGCTGTTCTAAGGTGTACTTAGAATTCTTTAGGCCACCAAGCCTTTCACCATCTTTTTTGTACCAGACCCTTTTGGGCCACCAACCAGCTCCCAAATCATGACACAGAGACTTACTAGTTTTGAATGCTCTGCCTTTTAACTTAATCCATTTCTTTTTATCTATATTTTGCTTTGGGGCTTTTTAACCTTTTCTTACTTTCTTGCTGTCTCTATTGCTGGCTGATGGCTCCCTGGCTTCTGGCCCTGGGCATGTCCCCCATCTTTCTCCTCCTTTTTTGAGCCTAGAGTTCTGTTATTCTCTCTGCCTGTTTGCCCTGCCTATCCTTTCTCTGCTTAGCCATTGAATTTTTTTATTTATTTATTTTTTGGTTTTTCGAGACAGGGTTTCTCTGTGGCTTTGGAACCTGTCTTGGAACTAGCTCCTGTAGACCAGGGCTCGAACTCAGAGATTCGCCTGCCTCTGCCTCCCGAGTGCTGGGATTAAAGGTGTGCACCACCACCACCCGGCGCCATTGGTTTTTAAGCTCACTGTGAGACCTATCACATACATTAGCTAGGCAAGGTGAAACAGATGTAACACATCTTTACATAATTAAACATGCATCCCTACATCGTCAAATGCAGCATAAAAAAGTGACATACCTTTACACAGTTAAAGTAATATTCTACAGCGTAAACAAATGTAACACATCTTTGCCTAGTTAAAATAATGTTCTCCAACAGTATTTCTTTTTTCTTTTTAGACTGGTATTGCCCGAGTGCCACTTGCTGGAGCTGCTGGGGGGCCAGGTATTGGCAGAGCTGCTGGTAGAGGAATCCCGGCTGGTGTTCCCATGCCCCAGGCTCCTGCAGGACTTGCTGGGCCAGTCCGAGGGGTTGGAGGACCCTCACAGCAGGTGAGGCACTGGAAGAGGACTACCGGTTTCTGGTAGCTAAAAGGAGGGGAGAATCCACAGCTTGACATGAGTGACCAATCTCATGATGAGTCCGGATTGTCAGACTAACAGTGTTTGTGTGAAGAGATGGACAAAAGATATTCCGGCCAACTGAATTAAGCAAAATATTTTGTGACATTACGTATACTTTCTCTTTCCATGTCACCAGTCTTTTTTTTGGATAAGACCTTTTAAAAAACCTATTTATTTATTTATTTTTTGCGTGTCAGTCCCAGTTCCCCCTCCTCTCCTCCTGCTCCTTCCCTTCCCCCCAACTCTACTCCCTCTCCTGGGAATGTCTCCCCTGGGAAGTCAACTAAGTCTGTACTGTCATCTTGTTGAGGCAGGACCAAGCCAATGCCCCCTCCCCCCCACCAAGTCTGAGCAAGCATGTCACCAGTATTAAGTGAAAGTGCAAGTGCTTTTTCCCAGGATTGGGAACACTTAATGTTAATGTCAGGCTTAGAGGCTAGAAATCCGGCATTTGGGCTTCCCGATAGTTGGCATGGGAAGTCTGATGGCATGAGTTGTAGCATTAGGAGGCTTCAGGCTCAGTGTACTTGAGGAGAAGAGTGGGAAGATGTACAGTTAGTGTTTTGTTTAATTCTTTGTTATTTTAGGTGATGACTCCACAAGGAAGAGGCACTGTTGCGGCTGCTGCAGCTGCAGCCACAGCCAGTATTGCAGGAGCCCCAACTCAGTACCCACCTGGTCGTGGGGGTCCTCCTCCACCTATGGGCCGAGGGGCGCCTCCTCCAGGTGAGTATTTTCACAGGAGACCAGTACTAATCAATCACAAATGCCTTAGCTGGATTCGTGATGACATAGATCCTTTACTGAAACTGGTGATGAGTTTGCGTAGTTAAGCAGGATTACTCTGAGATCCAGCCTGGCTGACTGAGTTGGGAACTAGCTGGACAAGAGCAATTAGGAGCCCAGTTGCTGGCTCAAGGGCCCCTTTGCTTTAGAGGCTGTGAGGGTGGATTGGGCTATCTGACTTGGTAGACAGCTTCGTATGCTTCCTTCCATCTTTTAAGAAGTCTCTTGGGCTTTTTTTCTTCAGGTATGATGGGCCCTCCTCCTGGCATGAGGCCTCCTATGGGTCCCCCAATGGGGATCCCTCCTGGCCGAGGAACTCCGATGGGCATGCCTCCTCCTGGGATGCGACCTCCTCCTCCAGGGATGCGAGGTAAGTGCCTGCAGTAGTGGCTTTGGCTTCCTTCCCTAGAGTTTACTGGGTTGGAAACTGGAGGTTGGCTTTAGAGCAGATCTGGTTTTGGACCTCAAATTTAAGGAAGGTGAGCTCTTGGAGGACGGCTGTGTCCAGAAAGTAGAGAGGAGGGAGGGAGTATTAGCAGGGTGGCCTTGTCTCCTTAGTGGGACAGAGGTGTGTTCAGTGTCCAGTCCATCAACCCTGGATACAAGATGAGAGTCCCTGAGATCACAGTAGAGACTGTCCGATGCCCTTGACTATTTAATTAGAGAGTCTCCCTTTTGCTGGGTATGGTGGCTCATGCCTTTAATCCTAGCATTCCAGAGGCAGGTGGATTTCTGAGTTTGAGGACAGCCAAGTCTACACAGTGAGTCTTTGTCAAAACAAATAAAAGCCTGGAGAGCACCCTGACTACCAGCCCTGTGTTCTTTCTATGAAGTCATGGTAGATCTTAAGATAAACAGTGTTCAAATTTCATGACCATCTTATTTCTCTTTGATTTTGCATTTGTGTTTTTTCTGGGCATAGCCCAGTTAACCCACCCATGTAGTCACTTGCAGAGTATGGGGAGCTGGGGCTGGAGTTACAGATGAGGTTGTGACTAAACTTTGTCTTGCTTCAGGTCTGCTTTGATCCTCGCACAGCATTGTGGCCGTAGTTCCACTGAGGTGTGGGTCCTATTCCCTGGAGCCGAGTTACCACACACCTGTTTGAATGCTGTTCATGGAGTCTCCCTGGATCGTCTGGTTTCCCTTTCAGGGCCCCCCTCCCTGGGGAATATGCCCTCCAAGGCTCTAGACTCATCTTGGTCGTCCTCCTCAGCTCCTTGCCTGTTTCCCAAAAGGCTGTACATAGTCCTTTTTTTCCCACTGTGACCTTTGAAGCTGGTTTATAATAAACTCTTAAGAGACTGTTATACATGCACTCGATATGTCTGTTTGTCTTTACAAAAGCCTTTGATTTGTTGAGTGCCTAATGGTTACCTTGGAAAAATTAACCCTATTCTTCTTAGCTGCTTCCTGATAATATTTTACAAAACTGAACTACAATGAGGCTTTTTGTCCATCAGATTTAAAGATCAGTTTGAGGAAATATCATATTGCTGAGTGTTACAACCTGGGATAGGCAGGTCTTTATGAAGCAAACACTAAAGGTGATAACCCTGTGGGGTGGGGTACTGTTAGAACATCGTCTCGGGGTCACACACATACACAAACTGTCACCTGACTTTTAAATGGACTTGCCATGATTTCTTCAATGAGCAGCACTCTGGTACTTAGCACAGCAAGACTAGTGGTGAACCATGGAAGTGTTGGTTTTTGGCATGCCATGGCAGCTCCAGGAAATCACAGTAGCAGAGGTGAAGGTCAGGGTTATCTCAATAACCTTTCATGATTAAATTAAATCCTTTCATGATTGAACTGGGAACAGAAGGAAATTCTAAAAACTCCCTCAGCTAGGGCCTGGTGGGGCAGTGGTCTGTAGCTTAGTGATGGAATATTTGCCCAGTGTCTGCAAAGCTGGATTGGATCTCTAGTGCTGTCAGAAGAAGGTCATGGAGTGGGCTGTACCGGCAACAACATAACAAGTTCCTGCTTACTCCTTTGACTTGGTGCTGGAAGCTTAAGCTAGGGCAGTTGTGAAGAAAATGTGTAGTTAGTGAAATAAATTATCTGCACGTGAAAGGATCATGTGTCCAAGAAGCTGCAAACCATAAGGGTAGTGAATGAATAAAGCAAAGTTGTAGGGTAGCGGTCGACACAACTTCACAAGTGTCAGTCTGAAAGGGAAATTAGGAATTATACTTGGAAATAGTGTATTAGAGTTCTCTAGAACAGAATGTGTGTGTGTATTAGAACATCTTACAGCCTGCAGTCCAAGTAGTCCAATGATTATCTACCATTGGAAGGTCCAGGAATCCAGAAGTAGTTCAGTCCACAAGGCTGGGTGTCTTAGTAGTTCTTTAGTGTTTGCCAGAGTCCTGGAGAAGTCCTCTGAAGGAATGGACTTGTATTTATATAGGCTGCCAGCAGGTGTGGTTTAGGTTAAATATGGATCTTTCCACCTCAAAAGATCCAGATTAAAAGTGGGTCTTCCTACTTCAAATGATTTAATTAAAATAAAATCCCTCTTAGGTATACTCAGCTGCTTTGGTTTTAGTTGATTCCACATGGAATCACAGAGCAAAGAATCAAAGAGGGCTAAGGTTCCACTGTGAAGATGAAAACTTGTGAAAGGAAATGAAAGACCTGTTTACGAGTTGGAGCGTGATAATACATTAGTTGCACCAGCTCATTGAATTCAGTACTCTTAAAAATTCTAGTGGTATAGTCAGAAGAACCATGCAAATTTTGTGTGCTATTCTGAATAGCCCAAATCTTGAAAGTAAGATGTTTAAGGTATAGTTAGCTGTCAAAGCTATAATAGGAGTTCATTAATGGCATCTAGGTACAAATCTGAGTAGAGAATGGAATTGAGAGAAGCCCTTGAGGGAGGTAAGGTTGACAAAGAGTACCTAGAACACGTAATGCTGAGACAGAAATGATTACAGACCTCTACGTCACTCAACAATCTAGGAAAGTTATAACTATAGACTAATTAGAAGGAAATATAAATCATCACTCACTGAACTTATGGTGATGCGTTTTAGATTCGGCACTGAAAGCAACATCAGAATTGTGAAGCCAACATTGAAGGAAGCAGCTTAAGGCGGTGGGATGGCGTGGGGGAAAATGAGTCCTAGTAGTTAACGCGCGCCTTTTGTTTGTGCGTGGCTTGCTTCTTTTTTTTTTATCTTATTATATGCTCAAAAATAAGCTTTCCTATTTTATTGAGCTATACATTTTTCTCCATGATATTTATTGAGCTCTACATTTTTCTCTGCTCCCCTCCCTGCCACTCCCCTCCCTCCTTTAACCCTCCCCCAAGGTCCCTATGCTCCCAATTTACTCAGGAGATCTTGTCTTTTTATACTTTCTACTTCCCATGTAGATTAGATCTATGTAAATCTCTCAGTGTCCATATTGTTGTCTAACTAAGGTCTCTGGGATTGTGGTTTGTAGGCTGGTTTTCTTTGCCTTATGTTTAAAAACCACCTATGAGTGAGTACATGTGATAATTGTCTTTCTGTGTCTGGGTTACCTCACTCAAAATAATGCTTTCTAGTTCCATCCATTTTCCTGCAAAATTCAAGCTGTCGTTATTTTTT
>PVIU01016013.1:0-46326 GCA_004026605.1 Ondatra zibethicus
CCATTACCTGTTTGATTGCTTTTTCTTGGTTTTCTAGGGTATCTTTGAGGAATTTATTCATTTCTTCTAACTTTTTGTTAGTTTTCTTATCCCTTTCTTCAAAGGAGTTTTTCACCTCTTCTTTAAAGGTCTCTATCACTTTCATAAAGTTACGTTTAAAGTCGATTTCTTCTACTTCTTCTGGGTTAGGTTGCTCAGGTTTTCCTGTTGAGTACTCGTTGGTTTCTGGTGTTATCATGTTGCTTTTCAGATTGTTGGAGGAATTCTTGGATTGACGCCTACCCATCTGTTCCTCTGATTTCAGTCAGGGGAGTCTCAGTGGGTTGGGACCTCCCAGGACGGCTTGTACACACTCACCCCTCTGGATACCTGATTTCAGTGCAGGAAGAGAAGTCCCGTCTGGACTTCTGATCCTTCTGTACCTCCAATCTCGGCACAGGGAGATAGATTCCTGGGGTTCCAATGCCCCACAGAGGAAAGGACAATCTTGCAGGGGCAGGGTGCAGGGTCCTGTTGATCAAAGAGGCCTGTACGGACCTTACCACCAGGCTTGCACAACCTTACCAGTATGAGCCGCCTCTGATCTCAGCGCAGGAAGAGAGAGTTCTGGGGTACCAAAGCCCCCCCGAGGAATGAGCGATCTTTGGGGGGGATTCAGGGTCCTCCAGATGGGCACAGCCCTACCAGTGTGAGCCGCCTCTGCTCTCAGCACAGGAAGAGAGAGTGCTGGGTTACGAAAGCCCCACCAAGGAAAGGGTGATCTTGCGGGAGGCAGGGAGGGTTCAGGGTCTTGTGGAACAAAGAAGCCCGCCTGGACCTTACCAGTGTGTGCCACCGATCTCAGCACAGGAAGAGAGAGTGCTGGGGTACCAAAGCCCCACTGAGGAAAGGGCGATCTCCCCGGGGGTGGGGTTGGGGGTTGGGGGGTAGGGGTGCAGTGTCCTGTGGAGCAAAGAGGCCCGCGGGGATCTTACCACCAGGCTTGCACAACCTTACCTGTGTGAGCTGCCTCCGATCTCAGCGCAGGAAGAGAGAGTGCTGGATTACGAAAGCCCCACCAAGGAAAGGGTGATCTTGTGGGCTAGATTATTCTTAAGAAAAGCATTATTTCTAGGAATGCTGTGTCTACAATCCATTTTATAGTGACCTTGGTTGCTACATTATAACATTTGCCATTTTTTTTTCTCAAACCTCTGCAAATCACCTCTTCTGTCTGTGCATCATCATGATCATGAGATTCAATATTATTGTATCTTACCTTTAATGGTCTATTTAACCTTTTGCATAGGGAACTGACATTTTTAAAAGCCTAATATTCAATTATTATTTGTCTAGCTTCTGAATTTTGTTCATTCCATTTACTGGTGAAATCAATTTTTGCTAAGAAATCTGTAAAGGCTTCCTTTGAGCCCTGTATAACTTTAGTAAGTGACTCATTTTTTTTGTTGTTGTTTTTCTCCAGTTCTGTTCCAAGCATTCAAAGTTGCTACATGGCTTAAATCCGGGGTGTGCTCAACATATACAGCTTGCCTTTGTATATTATCATGTTCTCCTTGTCTGTTTTTAGTCTTGGGAGATTTCTCTATCTCTAGCTTTACTCTGTTTTTCAATAATCTTAGTCTTTTTTTATGAACCAGGTACTCCATTGTAATTGTGGACCAGGCTCTAAAGAACCTTTAATCAATTCTATCTGGTCTTTAGGAATAATTCTATTACAAAATGACCATTAGTTTAACATTTGCTTCACAAAAGGTTAATGGTTGCCATATGAGACTGTTGCTTCCTTGAAGCTCCTTAAATCTAACATTGGCACAGGAGTCCAGTTAGCTGTAACAGCCTCTGCCATTTGGCAATTCCTGTAAGGCTACTGGATATATTATTGTTGGTTTTCTGAAAACCTTAGGTGGTTCCTCTCTATTCTTAGAATGCAATACTAAGATTGACTCTCCATTAAATTCCTGGATTTGAATGAATATTGTTGTGATCTGTATTATTAGTTTTTTATAAATTCTATATCTTAGCACTCAGATTAACCAACTTTTTTAGTGATAAGATAAAATTGATAAATCTTACAATGTTTAGAACTGACATTATATAAATTCCATCTAAATTAGATATCCTCTCATTTAATCATTCCAGTATCAAACTGTCTAGCATATTATCATACAGAGACCCAAATTACTCCATTATAATGTTTTTTTTCTCTCCTTTAACTCATTCTTCCCTTTAAGAATTCCCAATTGTGTCATCAAATCTTCCAATGATTTTGATGAAGATGTGAGGCATATTGCTGGTGGATAGAACAATAAAATACTGACTGTATTTCAAGGCAGCTACCTAATTTGTCAGCAGCCCGAGAAGGGGGTTCAGGGAGAACCCTCAACCCATGGTGCAGAGAGAGAGAGAGAGAGAGAGAGAGAGAGAGAGAGAGAGAGAGATCTGAATATGCATAGGAAAATGTTCAGATAAAGCACGTGTGTTAGGTTGCTGCCTAAAGGCTACAACAGAAAAATCCCAAATATGTTCAGAGGCTTGGGGAAAAAAAAAGAGAAGAAAGCCTACCTGGGTGGGGCTGGAATCCCAGGTTAAGCTCTGGCCTGTGGTGGTGGCTTTTTAGTGAATTTGTATCCCAATTATTGGGTGCAAAATGTAGCATGGATAATAAGAACACGGATACAGATGTTGGAGCTCAACCTGATGATCCAAAAAGCAAAGCACCCAGCCACTGGTTCTTACCTATACTCAAACTGAAATGGCAATCCTGCCTTCATGAATCATCAAAGTGAGTCTGTATTGAGACCTGTCTCCTCCCATTTTATATTCTTCTTTAGTGTTGGGATTTAAGATGTACACCATTACTGCCCAGTCTCTATGGCTAACTAGTATGGCTACTGGAAATAAAAGTGTGTGCCACCACTGACTTGTCTTTATGACTGACCAGTGTGACTGTGTTACTCTCTGATCTTCAGCCAAGCTTTATTTATTAAAATACAAATGAAATATCACTACAGTAGTCATGTTAGGAATGTTTTCATGGTCAAACAGATATATTTTAGATAGACAGGTCATCTTCCAATACCAGAGATCAATAGATTATGGTGTTTAACATCTTTTAATAAAATAGTTCTTTTTTTATGTCAATGAGACATATCTGCTCCTGGCAGCAACAATCTTCAGAGAAGATAATGGGCATCGAAAAAACTCCACATGGAATTTCTCTGTGGCAAAAGTAAGCTACTAGGCAAGAAAATGCCCTTGCTTGATTGCTAACAGTATGCTGTTCCAGTAGGACAAACAAGGCGCAAAAGAAAGTGACTGCCAAACATTGTCAAGAGAAAGAGTGGCATCCCTTCAGAATATCCTGCTCCACAGAAAAATCTGTCAGATATGCTAGGCCTGTAGGCAGAAGATGGATGCCCCAATATTGCAGAGCAACTTTGGGTGACTCTCCGGGCATCCAACTGTTTCTGTCATTTCTCACAATTTTTGGAAGTCACTTACGTGAACTTCCTGCTTATTCAGTTAATTTTCTTTCCTTTTTGGGCCTCTGAGTAGAAGACTAGATAGTTATAGATTTCCTTGTTTAACTGACCCAGAAAACAAGTTACGATAGAAAGTAAATTAGGTACAAGACTTTGGACTCACCAAGATAGGATAGATATGGCATATTTTCTTCTGAATTTGTCAAATGCAAATGGAGTAGACATTGTTGATGTATTTATTGCCTGTACATATTTTATATAGTTATTCTATTCATTGTGCATAGTTTTTCTTATGTTAGTAACAATCTTTTTATTTTAGAGAGAAAGGATAAATATAGTGGTATATTATTTGTGTTTTAATAAATAAAGTTTGCATGAAGATTACAGGGCAAAGCAATCAAACTAGTCAGATATATAGGCCAGGTCTCTCAAGTGGTTGACTCTTGCTTTTCTGATCTTCAGGTTGAATACCAATATCTGTTTCTGGGTTTTAATTATTCATGCTACACTTATCCTTCAATTCTCATTCATAATTTTTTCTTTTATTTAACTGTATGTATTTAAATTAAAATATAATTTCATCATTTTACCCCTTCTCTTTCTGTCTACTGCCTCTCCCAAGTCCCCTCCCTTCCACTCCTTCATTGCTCTCTTTTCACTCTCAAACTGATAGGTTCTTCTTTCTTGATTATTATCTTTCTCATATATATGTATGTACAAATCTATGAATACAACATTTTGCATGCATTTTTATTGTTGATGTGTATATGCTTTCAGGAATGACCAATTTGTATGTGGGAAACTAGTTAGAGAGCTCATACCTGGAAGATACTATCTCTCTCTCAGCAGTCATCAGCTGCCTATAGTTCCTTGTCCAGGGGTATGATACTGTGAGTTTTTCCTCTTTAGTGTTAGCATTTCTATTAGTACTGCTATTGTTCAGAACTTGTTCATGCAGCTATTTCTATGATAGACTGTTGCATAGCAGACTTCCTTGTACTCTGGCTCTTGAAATATTTCTGCCCCTCTTCCACCATGTTCCCTTAGCCTTATATCCAGGCACTGTGATTTATACCTATCTACTGATGCTTATTAACATCTGCGTTGTGTCCAATTGTGATTTTCTGTGATGATCTCCATTTTCTGAAAAGAGAGGTTTCCTTGATGAGGTGTGACAACTGAATTTATCTGCAAGTATAAGATTTAGGAATTATGCTGGTCTAACAAAGTGGCAGTAGGTAGGCTCTTCTAAGATGTTCGAGTTCTCTACTTTCAGGAGGTTGATTATTTTTCTAGTATTAGTCATAATTTCCCTCCTGTTGCATGTGTCTTAAGCTGTAAGTCACCACCAATATCTGAGTGCCACTTACTGTACCTTACAGATATCCTGGCAGATTGATCATTGTTCTGGTTCATAGGCATCAAAACTTAGTAGGACTACTAATTCTTTTTTCTTTGACAGGTATCTAGTATTTTGCATGGAAGCTAGGCCACAACAATCTTCATATATATTTTAAAAATCCTAAAATTCTTGTGGAACCAGAAATGACTCCAGATTGCCAAAGCAGTCCTGAACAAAAATATTGATAAGAGATGGATTGTGTTTCCAGATTTTAGGATATTATATGGAAGTATGCTAATCAAAACAATATGGTTCTGTAAAGAAAACAAACATGTAGAAAAATGGAACAAATCAACCATTCTCCACAAAGCAATTTACAGTTTACACCATTTTCTTTTTAAACTATCCACTGATGGGCAAGTGACATGCAAATATCTTACTAGTGTAGACTGTTCTTTCTATGCTACCAGTTGCAGTTATTAGACTCACCACGTGGACCCTGGATAAGCCAGAATTACAGGAGTCTTACATGATATCTGTGCCTCCTCCATTCTACACACCAAACTCACCATTCGGTCCCACGAGTTTTATTTCTTAGATTCCTTAAAGTATTTGTTGTCCCCATCTTTGTAAAGTATATTCTAATAGACAACATCATCTACTATTATGGACTGTAGTAGTACTTCCCAACAAGCTTTTTGTTCCTATTTTCAGCCCTCTGATTGTACCAAGTATACAAATATTTTGGGTGTCAACTGGTTGTAATAATTTCTCTTATAAAGGAAATTGATTTGAGATAACTCAAGCAAGTGAAAATTCATTAAAAATATATGGAATGATATCAGGATCACTGGATTGAGAATATAGCATAGATATCAAAGGATGGAAAGATACTCTGTATAATATTAGTATTGGAGGTTCTGACCATCTACAGAACATGCAATGAAAAGACTGTGGGTTTCATATTAGAAACAGTCTGATTCATCTAAATATATTTTCTTAATTTGTTCACTGATGAATATAATATACAATCTAGAACACCTTTGAAAATGATAAGGATGCAGAGATCCACAGCAAGCACTCCTGGGCTGAGCTCCAGGAGTCCAGATGAAGAGGGGGTGGGATTTTATGAGCAAGGAGGGTCAAGGTCATGATGTGGATGGCCCACAGAGACAGTCATGGGAGATCATGGACTCTGAACCAACCGTTAGAGAGCCTGCACGGGACCGACCAAAGCCATCTGCAATAGTGCAACAGTTTGTAGTTTGCCCTGTTTGTCAGCTTCCTAGCAGTGAGATCAGGACCTGTCCTTGGCACTGAGCTGGCTTTTGGAAACCTGTTCCCCATGCTGGATTACCTTTTTCAGCCTTAATGTGGGGTGGGGGGAGCTTGGTCCTGCCTCAACTTGACTGGTCATGGGAACTTCAAGTCCATGGGAAGACTGCCCCTTTCTGAATGGAGACAGAGGAGCAGTGGATGGGGAGGGGAGTAGAAGGGAGGCAGGGCAGGAGGGAATAAGAGGAAAGAAGGAGGAAACTGTGGTCACTATGTAAAATAAATGAAAAAAATAATTAAAATGAAAATGATAAGGAATGCTAATTATAAGTGGGCAAGGAAACAAGGAACAACCAGGGTTGGCCCAGTAAAACCAGAATCTTGGCTCAATCTTACAAGTGGCATTAGTCCTCTCTGATACCTTGACCCTACTATCTTGACTCAGAACAACCTTGCTGAGGTATTCCTGAATTCCTCTTCCATCCATAAGTACTGCATGACAGTGCCTTATTTGGTTTTCTGTTATTTCTTTTAAGATAGTATATTGGGAGCAATTTTTATGCATTGGCATATATGTAGCAAAATGTGTTATTCTTGTGACTGATGAAAAGAATTGTTCCCTACTATGCTGCTACATTCCTGAGGGCTCAGAGTTTCATTTACTAACTATTGGATCTCCACAACTTTTGTGAATAAATGAAAGAATCAGTGGATTATTATAAATTTAACTACATCTTGAGAGCAACTATGCTGGGATTACTAGCTAGTTCAGTTAGACTTTCAGAAATTGATGAGCTTGTGTTTAGAAAAAGAAAATATGATAATTGTTAAAGAGGGATATTGTATTTGCAATGACTAAATAAATACATCATACAGAAGCTGTCATTTTAAATTATGAAGCTTTTGGAAGGAGCACACTGTTATAAACAGGTGGTATGCTGTGAATAATTCAATTTGAAATAATCATAAACAAATAGCTAGGTCCGTTAAATCAAGCTCTAAACTTCTGCTTACAATGTTGATTTTTATGAATGACTTTTGAAGCTCTGGCTCCTTGATTTTTATGCAAAATTAACTTAACTGTCATCAAAATTTCATGGTCTATAAACTAAGCCTCTTTAGCTTGGTGTCACCCATGTGACATATCGAAGTATGACTAGAGATGAGAAAATAAGTTATGACAGAAATGAGAGTATGAAGGTGGAGGAACTGTGACATATGTGATAAACAAACAAAGTATATAAAGACAGAAGCAAGGTATTTGCAAGCTAGCTTTCTATTGCAAAGACCTTTTACCCACTGTGGTAAAAATGATAAGTTGAGAGCAATGTTAAAAATAGGACAGTATAGAGTTCCTTATTTAAGATAGGGGAGCCCATTAATGAATACAATCACTGTCAGTTAGACACCAGCTAGATTGTTAAGGAAAATGTACCACCAAAGTAATTCTTTTCATAACTAAAGAAGAAAAGCTCTAAATTAGGGCCACTGAATACATTAAGGAGTAGTTTATGCTTTACTTCCATTTGTTTCTCATAGCAGAGCAAATCAAATATCCAAAGAAAACAGCCCTTAGAAGGCATCTTAAACTATTTTCACAATATAAGGGTTGATTCGGTATAGCACCTATCTGACTGATTTATCTTTTTCTATGATGTTAATTTTGAGTAACTGTTATTTTGGAGGTGAGCATTTCTACTTGTGTCAATTTTAGTTCACCAAAAATTCTCCTCAATATCCAGGTTCTCAAAATCCCTTTAAAATATTATATCTTATACTATTAGTATTATATGGGCTATTTTTATAAATAAGTATTACTTATTAGCCCACTTCCTCATATTGAAATCTATTAAAGTTCCTTGTCTCCCTATTTACAAATAAAAAGACACTGAATTCCATATTAAATTATTAATTTGAAACCCAATAGTTTGATTTTCTTTGGCTGATATTTGTAAACTAAAACACCATGTGTTAATTATCATATTTTGAAGATTTGAAAACAAACTCCTATTCTGAAACATTTGTTTTTTAGAAAAAAATACAGTGTTTAAACCACCTCATGAAACTATGTCCACGTATGAAACTATAGCTAATACATAATGTTTAAGTACTTTTAATTTAAAAATGATTACTTTTAGCTTTCCTTAAAAACTAAGACTATTCAACTTTGTGATTTATTTGAATATTCAGCATAGCATTTTCTCCCTGTAGTAGCACAGTCAACTTTTCTCAGCACCCAGATACCTGGGAGAGATTATATAGAAACATGTCTACATGAGATACTTCATGTCTTGCTTACTGCCTAATTAGTGCGAGAGATATGAGTGTTTTCCTCCTACATACGTTTGCATACAAAGATATACTATTAGTATTCCCTAAAAGCATGTTTTACTCAGCTTTCCATGATCGTTTTCTGTACAGTAGATGACAAACTTAGGATTTGAACTTCATTTGGTTTTGATTTTTGACGAGAGCAGTACAAATGATTTCTGAATCAAATGGTGGTGATAAAAGCAGGTGGGTAAAGAAGACTATTCACTTCAACACCGTACCGCACATATATCCAAACTTTAACTTGGAAAGGCACTGGAGTTCAGAGGAGAATCATGTGGCTCTGCCTGGAAAGGGAAGGCAGCTCCAGAGAGGGCTTTGAAGATAAGATTGCACAAGGGGAGCAAGAGAGGCAGGTGAAGTGACTGTTAATTAAGCAAGAGTCAAGTCAAGTGAATTGGCCAAATGGAAAATGCTTTTGTTTTCCAGAGTGTTTTAGCATTTGGAAACTGGAAATAAAGATTTTGGACTTGTCAAAACTTTATAGACAGACTATGAAAATACAAAATTGCCAGTAACATTTTTCATTATCTTTGAGACTATGATTTTATCATTTTCCCTTCCCTTTGCCACCTTCAAATCCTCCCATATAATCAAATCTCTTTCAAATTAATGGCTCCCTTTTCATTAATTGTTATTGCATGCATATATGCTTATCTATATACATATGTATATTTCTAACCACATACATGTGACCTGCTTAGTCTATATAATGTTACTTGTTTGCATGTCTTCAGGGATTCCCATTTGATTTTGGATAACCAGTTTGTGTACTCTTCTCTGGGGAAGTATTTTTCTTCCACTTTCGTTGTCCTTTGTGTATGGGCTTTCCTCTGTTCACTTTCACATGACTGTTGGTGTTTTTGTTCAACTCATATTTGTGCAGTCATATTGCTGAGACCTTTGACTTTCCTGAGGCCACCATGCCGTAAGAAACACCATCATAGCCTGTGTGATAAGCCACAGAGAGAAGGAGGGATGGTAGAAGCTAGGTTTTACAATGCCTTTTTAAATTTTAATATAATGTAATTTATTATTATTACTATTATTATTATTTGGTCTTCAAGAGGGTTTCTATGTCTAGCCTTGGCTGTTCCTGGAGGTGAAAGCTAACAGGCAAAGAGCAAAAGCTTCCTTCTTTTATGTCCTTATATAAGCTTTTAGCAGGTGTGGCCCACAATAGATCTGGACTAATGATCAGGATTAAAAGTGTGTCTTCTTACCTCAATGATCCAGATTAGAAGTGGCTCTTCTCACTTCAAATTAAGCATCAATCCCTTGCAGGTGTGGCTTCCATTTTTTAGTTTTAGTTAATTCCAGATGTAGTTAAATTGACAGCTAAGAGGGCTGGCCAGGGAACACCAGAGATGTATTAGCCATTGCTTTGCAAGCACTGCTATTGCAAGTATGAGCCAGAATACCTGGCTTTTGAATGTTAGTTTTAGAAATTGAGCTCAGGTCTTCATGCTTTTTAAAACAATATACCAACTGAGCTGTCTCCCTAGCTCATTTTATAGCTTTACTTTTTGCATTTAAATCCTTGATTTACTTGCAGTTCAATTTCTGTAAGTTGTTGTGGAGCAACCCACCCAGGGCTTCCAGCAATTCATCCTTTGTCCTTGGTTTGTATGTGGTGCTGTCTTTATTGTACATTACTCACATAGGTCGATTATGACTCACTTTTCTGCTCCAGTGGTTTATTTGTTCATCTGTGCATGAAAACCATTCTGCCCTTTTTATTATGATGTTTAGCATGCCTTAATATCTAGTAGAGCAAATAATTTTAAAATCATTTTCAAAGGTAACTAAGTTATTTGTAGAATTTTAATTTCTGGGTACATTTCAAATAAGGTTTATATAAAACAAATCCAGCTGAAATCTTTATTAAAATTATTTTGAATTTGTAGGCCAGTTTGAATTTTTAAAAAGTCATTAAAAGAGATGGTGGTAGCTCATGCCTTTAGTCCCAGCACTCGGAAGGCAGAGGCAGGTGGATGTCTATGAGTTTGAGGCTAGCCTGGTCTACAGAGCAAGTTCTGGGACAGCCAGAACTACACAGGGAAACCCTGTCTGAAAAAAGTAAATTAAATTGACATTTTTTAAATATTAAGCCAGCCAATTGGGAATCAACAATGCTATTTATATATTTATTTCTTCTTTTATGTTGGTTCATAGAATAGTTTAGCTGCAGTGGTCTTACATAGTTGTAAAGAAGGTCATTATTACTAGAAATTTCTATCAAATCAAAAGTTTTCTCATTACTGTATCTTAATATCTGAACATATTTTTAATTGGCAATACAGCATAGTATTATTATTTTATAAACTGATGTAATCAATAACTATGCTTGATTCTCTTATTAGTCCGGAGTTCACTTGTGATTTGGGTAGATTTTCTGAACTTTAACATTAACATTTGTGAATGATAGATTTATCTGTTCATAAGAACGTGTGGTGAAATTAATTTTCTGCTTTAGAGCTCATGCATTTGAAATGCATTCCAAGAAAGATAGCTTGAATCTTCAGAGCATTACAGTATGCAGATGGGCATTTTCTTGAAAGAAAACTGTTATGTACCAAAAGAAGCATATTCCACATTTCTCAAGAACACACTATGAACTCCAATATACTGATGTTTTCTTCAGTTGTGGTTCATAAAATTTAAGAAATCTCTGGAACACAGGCAAATTTGAAAGCTTTGTTCCTTGCATTTTGAGCATGTTGTTTATTCCCTTCTACAATCTCTTCTCAGATACACTCGCCATTCCATGCCCACTCAACCTTGTGTCTTTATTTAAAAAAAAAGACATAGAGTACAACTTGTGTTGTCCCTATGTTCTTTGGCATGTGGCCATTCACTGAAGCATGTTAGTCCCACCAGGAACCATATCCTTAAAGAAAACTTTGCTTCTTACCCAGGAATGATGCTTTCTTCTCACCTCCTCTTTCCATGCAGGAATTTTGTCTGGCTTGGGCTCGGATAGGTCTTGTGCATGCTGTCACAGCTGCCATGAGTTCAAATTTAGAAAAACATTACCAAACTTCAGCAATTATTAACTGAGCACTGCACTGCATTAGAGGACACAAAAGTTTCAAAAGATAGAAGTCCATGTGAGAAACTTAAAGAGTGAGGTTAGAGTTTGGACAAATAGACAATTATCAAACAGAATAAGTACTGTAGAGTGTTACTTAAGCAGAGAAGTGAGTCCCAAACTTTGTGACTATTCGAGGATAGGTCTGAGGACATGTTTACTTTTCTTTTGCTGGTAAACCTCCCATATTATATTTTTGTTCATTTTCTAGATGGCATCTATTAAAATTCTAAACAACACTTTCATGAGTGCAGTATACTATTGATTATTAGGGACACAGAAAACTTGGATAAAGTTTATCTGAACTTTAAAGATATTCCAAAATATTTCAGATAGTGTGTTGATTTCTAACTTCCAGAATGGAGCAGCCACAGAAGTTAGGAACCAAAAATCACTATGCATATGTTTGTCGATGAGTTAGATATCAAGAAAAAAGATAAATTGAGAACCAATTTTGCCTGTACTTTTATACTATTTGTGCTGTTATGGAGAGCTGTTTTCAGAACATTCACACAGAGAAGGTAAAGCTGATTATCTTAATATCTTAGTTCCATCTAACTTATTCTGATAGGTTGACATCCAATAAAAACATACAATAATGTTTGAAAAGATAACTGAATGTAAAACAGACAACATAAGTAGATGTCCAATATAGTTATCTAAAAAGTGAATCAGTCCCAAAGTGTGAACCAGACGGCTCTATTCAACCTGATTCTGAGAAGAGTAGGAAAAATGTTGAGTATTACAAAGCATATGTGCTGACCTTGAAGCCCTTATCATTTATGATGACTGCATGGCCAACTATTGCATTACTTAAGCTTCCTTTCCTTTGGGAATGTATGAGCATTCCACTACACAGAGCCAAATGGCAGTGTTCCCCTGAACTCTTTGCCCTCCTTGATAGATTTGAAGTTAGTATATTTACGCACCTCAAATTTTAGTAATGATAGTTTATTACTTAAAACCATTTAACTGTGCATATATATGAATATGTGTATGTGAGATCAGCTTACTTTATCTACTTGGAAATATCTTTAATTTTTTTAAAGGTTGCAATGAATTTTTATTCATTTATTCAAGCAGCGAGTATGTTTGTTTACCTTCAGGTATTTACCTTCCAATTAGTTGGCAATAACAACCCATTTACACTGAGGAAGATGTTGACATAAAAGCCAACAATTTAATGAAACTTTTTGCATAATTAGAAAACAAGATTAAACACGGTAATCTTGACATTTTTCTGAAGATTATACTCAGAAAATAGCATATGCTAGTCAAGCACTCTAAAACTAAGAGATATCCTCTTCTTGCTTTTTTATTTTCCTTTTTGTTCAGATGAGATCTTTCTATAAATATAGAACAAAGTGTCCTTAAGCTCACGATCATTCTGCCTCACAGCTAAGAGCGGAGATTAAGGATTACCAAGGATCACTGTCTCAAGACAAAGACAAAGACAAAACAAAACAAACCAAAAATCCGAACAACCCCCCAATATTTTAGGAAACCTTTATGCGTGGATTTGAGAAGAGAAAAGGAGGGGAAAATGTCAGGATAGATCTCCTTTTAGATAGATGCTCTGGGGAAGGATGGTTGAATCAATGGGAAAAGGAGTGCTATTTCATGATCTCTGGTATTTGTGACCATGTGAGACATCTCTGATGGTAGACGGTGCCTCACCCACACCATTTTTTACAAACATAGGCATACGTAAAGGAAAATATACACATTTCATTTTCCATACTAATTGATGTATTGATGTAGAGGAAAGGAACAAGGGGAAGTGTGACTACAGAAAGGTGTATTAAGAGAAGTATCTATGCAGAAGAGATAGGTCCTGGTGTCATTGTTTGTGGGTTCTCCATCTGCCAACTTTCGCCGCCACATTCAGAGAGTCTGGTTTGATCATATGCTCATTCAGTCCCAGTCCAGGTGGACTGGTGTGCTCCCATTAGTTCAGGCACACTGTCAGTTCAAGAAAGAAGGGGGAGGGAGGAGGGGTGGGGGGGTAGTAGGAGGGGACCGGGAGAAGGGGAAGAAAGGAAAAAAAAATTATTTCTTTAATTATGTTCTTGAATGGAAAAAATAAAACAAAACAATGTATGGAAAAATAAATAAATAAATTACCTGATACATAAAAAAAAAAAAAAGAGAAGTATCTAGCCAAGAATTTCTTCCTGGGGTCTCAGCTTGAAGTTATTTCTTACTCTTAGCTGTTAAGCTAATCTATGTTTCCAGAAATATTACTGATCATTCTTTGTTAGTTCCACACATGATATATACTTGAATCTTTATCTTATTTCCCCTGGAGGCAGTTTTCTAGGAAATTGACACATTATTAGTAATAAGGGAAGATGCTATTACTATCTGGCAGACTAATTCCTACAATGCCATCTTTATTTGTGACCTTATAATTCCATCTGTCTATTGTGTTCCATGTCCTTCCTTTTAGGATTCACAAAGACACAATTGTATTCTGAAAGAATCTCTCCTCAGATTATTTTAAATTGTGTTAGAATTAAACAAATGTAGAAAAGATTTGCATCACTGGTCTTTATCTTCCTGCTTCTTCTCCATTATTCAGTAGAAGTGAAGTACCTGCCATCCATTATTTACTTCATGAGAGAAATAAGTTAGCCTAAAAATGGTAGCTCCTGGGGGCACTTATGTTCATTTTGAATTAATAATTATGATTCTTTCATTCATGGTGTATTCTTTGTTTCCAATTAAACAAATTCTATATCTGAAAGATATGATAGATAAATATTTGGAATAGCAGAAATGTCTCCAACTCACTTTTGTAAAATTAACGATATCACATGCATTTATTACATGGTAGAGTCTATGCTGTGTGATGGAGAATAACTTATTCCTGAAATTTGTAACTGAGAGTGAAGGTGAATTTTAAAGAGGGGGGAGGGAATAAGTCAAGAACTTCACTATTTGGTTCTCTCTTTTTTGTTTATTGCTTCTTGTTTCAACCAGATACAGTTTCTTTGGCTAAGTCTCCCCTTCTGCCGTAGTGTTTGGTTTTCACTGCCCTGGGGACTCCAGGTAGTTCTAGAATTTACAAAATATTTGCAGAAGGAACTTTAGGTGGGTGTAAGGAACAGATTGTGTCATTGAGTAGGAAATAGAAACATAACATCCAAAGGTTATTCCTGGTTGAGGATGCAGTTATATATTGATTGTTAGTTCCCATAGGGGTAGGCAACTAATTTGTTATAGACTGTAGTAAGGTTGTACAGCATTCCATCACTTTGAAATAACTCCCACCAACATTTGAGTCTTGTAGTAACCACAGAAGAAGCAGACGCAAGGATTCCCTACTTTTTTCCTATGGAGAAAATGCAAACATACCATGAGCTCATTACCCATAGGTCATAATTATCACTAGCAAATTTCTGATTAGAAAGTTATATTTCCTTTGATTATGCTGCAGTAGCTTAGCCAAGAAATTCAGAAGTACTAAGTCTAATTATATACTAGTATTATATATCATAATTTATAGAGGAAATCTTTGGATAGAGATAAAACTCAGTGTGGTTGCTTTTCTTACCACAATGAGACCCTAGGTTCACTTCCCAGTAATGAAATGGCAGAAAGAATTCTAGAGGAATCAAGAAAAACACCAGTAACAACACAAGATGCTTCTATTTCTTTTAAAAATAAGACTTCTATAGGAAAAGCTTTTGAATTTCAGAACACTTAGTAACAACTGTGTAAATGCATGCAACTGAAAGTGATTTATCACTTTTGATTATGTCTTTTAAGATACTGTACAATATCCGTGACCCAACAGGGAGCAAGTTCCTAGTTGATAAGGCAGTCATTTTGTGTATTTAAAACTTTCTGGGAGGTTTGGTGCTAAATAAATGATTCCTGCAAGTAGCTGTGAATATAGAAATAGTGCTTTAATCACTGATGCTAAACAGCATGGCATGCTTGGTTTCTGAAGAATAACATAAGTCCTCATTTGGAAATGCTATTTATCCTCTTTTGGAAGAGCTACTACAGGTACATGGTTTGTGACAGGCTTAACATGTATATGAGCATATGGTTAATGAATTGTTGAAGGCGAAGCAAAACCAGGAGAAGTCAACCTAATGTCACTTAGTGAAACTTCTAAAACATTTCCTCTATCTTGATTTAGTCATAATCCATTACCATTTTCAAACCCATGTCTTATAGATCATTGATTCGTTTCAAAGTGGAAGAATGGGCTAGAAACCAATCTTAAGATACACTTTATTAAGCAGCTATGTGAGAGTTAAGGAAAATGCCTGCTTGCACTTAAATTAATCACAGATAAAGTAGATAAGTGTTAAAAAATGAGCTATGTAATTGAAACAGGTCTTAGTTTAAAAAATAAATTTTGTAAAAAGAAATTCAAGTAGGTCAGATGCACTCACTAAAATAGCTGCAGCAGCATATTTTACAAAGAAAGTCACAATGACAGATTGAAAGATTTGATAGAGTTGTTGTTTTGTACCTTTGAAACTGATGTTCTTATAGTTAACCTCCTGGAAGTCACAGTAGTACTGTGTTCATAATGCTACTGAGAACTCCAGAGAACTAAAGATTTATTCTTTTCATGTGCTAATTCCTTTAGCTAGTCTTTATTTGAGTGTGCTACCATGGATTTAATGTGGTGGGTAATATTTTTAGGTCATAACAATATTGGGATTATCTCTTAATATAATTTTAGTAGTGATAGTTATGACTATATTTTGGTTGAGGGTCTAATTTCCTGTTTATGGATGATTCTTTTAAGCAATCTACTTTTCTTAAGATGACAAATCTATTGGGCCATAGTGCTACAAGAAAATATAGTAAATTTCTAGGTATCTATCCTTTTGTTAACAACATTATTTCCAAACTCTATATTGGACAGAAATCTAGATGAATCACTATTCACTTTTTAAAAAAATCTAATTAACTGAAAATGTGCTTGGATATTGCCCAGCTGATAATACTCTGATGAAAAGCAGAAATTTGAAGGCCTATAATTAACTACTTATATTTTTCTTCTCCTTTGAAGTAATGTCCTTTAAGTTTTCTTCCAGTTTGAAACTGATGAAAGTATCCTAAATCATAGGTAGGACTTAGAATATCAGAGTTGGGAAAAGGGAAATTAATTGAGGCATAATTATTTAGAATATTTGTATTCAGATTTAGTATCAATTGCATAAAAAGTATTGTGTAACAACCAATGTTTTCTTGCATTTTTCTCTCATGGACTTTGGGGTCTTTATATTTAATCAAGAGAATACTTGATTGTTCAGCCAATCAAGTATCATGAACTTTCAGGGGGCAATTATTATATATGTTACTTACTGACATCTATGAGGTGAATGAATGACCTTGAATACTCTTAGTTTGAAGATCTCCAAAGTAGACCTTGAGAACAGAATTTGGATATGTCTCATTTACTCATTGTTGACTAACACGGAACTCTAAAGGTTAGTGTCTGAAAACAGTACTAGTATATGTTTTCTTCATGATTTGGAATTTTGCCATGACTCAATGAGGATAGCTCTGCTCTACTTGGGTTCTGATATGGGAACTAGAACCATTTTACTACTCAGTCATGTGTGTTGTGTTGATTCTGGGTTCTGACTGGACTCTCTGATGCGAACAATAATTAGTATACCTACAACTAGTCTTTCTGTGTAGTTCAGCTAAGCAGCTCAGTTTTAAGAGTGTCTCTCAAAACGGCCGGAGAGGATACTATTTCTTGTCACGACTTTGTTTACCTCTTCTGCTTTGATCATAAAATAGCCCAGATAAACAGTGAATGAATATTTGATCCTTAACTTCATGGAAGAAAACCCATGTCACCTTCTTAAAAAAAAAAGCTTATAACAGTAGTTCTCTTTATTGTTTCTATTTTGGTTTTCAAGTCTTGAATTGTTTCTTTCATCTGTTTGTTTGCTTTTTCTTGATTTTCTTTAAGGGATTTGTTGATTTCTTACATCTTCCATTTTTTTGTTTGTCTTTTCCTCAATTTCTTTGAGGAAATTTTTCATTTCTTATTTAGGGGTGTCAAACATTCCCCTAAAGATATTTTTAGGTCATTTTCTTTTGTTTCATCTATATTTGGGTGTTCAAGTCTTGCTTGTTGTAGGGTCACTAGTTTTTGTTAGTGTTGTGTTGTTCTTTGTGGTATTGAGTGTGTTCCTATCTTGTCTATGAATCTTTTCCTCTGATTGGATGTAGTCTCTGGTGATCAATCTTCCAGGTGTCAGCGGATCCAAGGCTCAGATGGATGGTCCTCATGGTGCAGTCAGGGCCACGGTTCCAATTACCCCAGAGGTAACTTGATGTTCGCAGAGGCATGCTCCCTTCATGGTCACTCCCTTGTACCTACATCTGTGGAGGTCATTGCTTCAGGCCTGCTCCAGCAGAGGACACTGGCTCAAGCCTGCTCCTGTGGAGGTCTCTGCCTCAGGCATGCTCTGGCAAAGATCACCGGCACAAGCCTGCTCCCTCAGAGGTCCCTGATTCAAGTATGGTCCCACAGAGCTCTCTGGCTTGGTCCTGCTACCTTAGCAGTTGCTCCCTTATATCTGCTCCGTGGAGGTCGCTGTCTCAGGGCATGACAGTGATTTTCCACCTTCCCAATGCTATGACCCTTTAATACAGGTCCTCATGTTGTGGTGACCCCCCACCATAAAATTGTTTTCATTGTTACTTCATAACTATAATTTTGCTACTGTTACAAATTGTAATATAAATATGTGCTATGCAAGATATCTGATATGCAAGCCCAAAGGAATCTCAACCCACAGATTGAAAACTGCTGGCATGTGAGATGGGATATATTAGTACACTCTGATGCTAGGCATAAGTAGTTGATTATAGGAAAAAATGTGTGGGGGGATAAGTAGCTAATTATAGGAAAAATTGTATGGGGGGATAGTAAAATAAGAGATAGAAAAGAGCCACTAAAAGGAAAATTAGTGAGAAGGTGACCATTGTGAAAGGCTAGAGTACTCAATGTAACAAGGAACTGATTTTATTTTACTCATGTATTTTTATTTTATAAAAATTTCACTTATGCATATAGTTTTTAACAAGCAACTCTTGATAGATTATGCAGAACACTCATTAATATTATGTTATGGGTGAATAAGACAGTGGGGTATTTGTTCACCATATATTATTCTATATTGTTTAATATATTGATGTGATGATGCTTTTGCCCTTCAGGCTTGCCTTTCAAGAAGTTGAACATATTTCTATATCCAGAAACAATTCTTGGGCTAAGTAATGCAACTGCTTGATGTTGGAGGTATTTGACTTATAGGGGAACTATCCATGAAGTAGTATGCAACTTCTAGGTGGACTCTAGCAGTGATGGGTGAAGACAATGACAGCTTCTATCATTGATACATTTCCTAAGACACATAAACTAACTTATTGTTACTAGGTTTATTTTGTGACATGAAGATGTATAATCAATTGTTGCCTTTTCTTATAATGTTTTCTGCATTTGACTTTAAAAAGTAATAGTATAAGTATCAGATGACCTCATTGCTCTCTATTGAGTGTCTTATTTTTAAAGATACCTTTATTGTGTTATTTTTATATTGTGTATGTATGTGTGGGTGGATACATAGGGGTTATGTCACATGCATGATATCAGAGGACAGTTCATGCGATTCATCTCTCTGCTTGTGCTATGTCAAACTCAGACATGGAACTCAAGTATGTCAGGCATGGGGCAAGCAACTTTACTTGCTGGGTCATCTAGCCTAGCCTATGGGTATCTTCTTTACAAAGCTTTATGATGTTAAAAATTGTTGCTATCTTTCTTGTGAACAACACGAATATTTTATAATACAAAGAAAAAAATCTATATAATACTGAGGTATGCTGGAATTTTGGAATATTATATCAACAAAGGAAAGTAAGTGCTATGAAATCTGAAATACCCTGAACTCATGAATTAAGGTAACCGACGATTAAGAATTTGGGCCTTTAGGTTATTAAGTCACTATGGCAGAGATTTCAAGAATGAGAGTAGTGCCATAAGACTTGTAATAGAGCTGCAACATTCCTTTTGTTCATATACCTTTCTCCATATGAGAACAAATCACACACCCCTCATACAGGGTGCAGCAGCACTTCCTCATCAGATTCTAAGTCCACTGACACTTTGATATTGAAACTCCAGTCTCCAAAATGCCGAGATATCATTTTGCTTCCTTATAAATTACATATTTTAAATCTCATATCTTGTTAGAGCAGCATAAATGAAATAAATCAATCAGAATGGTGCTCTTGGTTGCTGCTTAATGGTATCTAAGTCCTTAACTTTTTTGAAGTTTGTATTTGCTCATCTGGTTAGTAGATAATTATGATGTATAACTTAGTGGGAAACTATGAGAAGTATATAGGAATAACATTATATAGCTGAGATACTTTAAAAATTTACACTCAGTAAATACCAGATGGATAAACATCATTTTATAATTTCTGTGATAGGTAACACTTATTAGATGTTTGTTATTTGTGTTCTTCTTCCATTAGAGGAACAATGTGCTTAATTTTTATACCCCTATGGGTCATACTTATCTTACATGTATATGATACATTAGAACTGAAGGTTTTTGTGAAAGTGTCAAGTTTGGGGTCATAGATCAAAAAGATATAATCTCCAAATTCCTATTCACATAATCATGAGTGTTGAAATCCATAAATTTTAAAATCCTGAAAATAGTAATCCCGAGTAATTAAGAGTTAAATATTAAAATCTTGAAATTTGTAATTCTACAAAGTATAGTTCTACTTTGAAGAGAAAAGGGTGCTATAAAGAGTAGATGTTTAGTTCTATGAAATGGATTAATTTGACTACTATATTTGACATTTAGAGAATTTGACCATGTTTTTAGGGCATTACCCTAAAAACGTCATTACTATTCAAGATTTCAGTGCCATAATGAAGCTTAATACCTTTTAGGCTAAAGAAAAATATTTAAAGAAAGAAGCATAGTGATAACTTATAAACTACTTCCCTGTATAGATTACTTATATTCTATCCCCTCAATATAGGCATGTTTTTAGGGTTGACCATTTGGTATTGGATGAACAATTTGTGTTCTCTTCTCTGGGAAAGACTTTTTTCCTTGCACTCAGTGCTCCTGAGTTGCCTGTAGATTATTTTGTATGGAGTTGAGAGGACTGGCCTTTGTCGTCATTCTTTCTCAGTCATGTTTAGGCAGACAAGGTGGTAAGAGTTTATGAACATAGTTTCTGACAATACTAGGAGACACAATCTCACAGCAAACTCTCTGATTCTCTGGCTTTTGCAATCTTTCAACCCACTGTTATAACAACTTGGCCCTTATAGAATTTGATATTACTGCAGTTATAAAATTGGGTACCTAAAATTACCAGTTATAGTGATATGCATTTCTATATTCAACTCTTCACTTCGTGAGTATGAATTATTTTCTTATAACTTTTAAACAAAGTGGCAGTTACTGGTATGCCTGAATACTTTTTCTTGTAAAAGATTAAATAAAACAAAAAACAGATACATTTCTGGCCGTTAATACCTATATATTTACCTAGAGAAATACCGACTTGTTTCTATTTTGAAAACTCAGCAGTGGAGTGACTAATTTCAACATAGCTATATCAGTTTAAATGTGCTTTGGTGTATTTTGAACCACCCACACAGTTTTACTTTAGAAACATAAACATGTGACTCTCTTTAAAAGTGCCACCCAGGCTTCTCTTAACCCCATAATGGCTCCTGGTGCTAGGGAAATTCCCAGGAATCCACAAGGATGACCCCAGCTAAGACTCCCAGCAATAGTGGAGAGGGTGCATGAAATGGCCTTGCCCTATAATCAGATTGATGACTACCCTAGTTGTCATCATAGAACTTTCATCCAGTAACTGGTGGAAGCAAAAGCAGAGATCCACAGCTAAGCACTGGAGTGAGATCCTGGAGTTCAGTTAAAGAGAGCAAGGAGCAAACATATGAGCAAGGGAGGGGGGATCAACATCATGATTGGGAAAATCACAGAGACAGCTGACCCGAGCTAGTGAGAACTCACAGACTCTGGACAGATAGCTAGGGAATCTGCATAGAAACTAACTTGGCCCTCTGAATATGGATGACAGTTATGTGGCTTGATCTGTTGCGGGGTATGGAGGAGGGGCAGGCTGGCAGTGGGACCAGGACTTATCCCTGGTACATGTACTGACTTTTTGGAGCCCATTCCCTATGGTGGGATACCTTACTCAACCTTGATACATGAAAGATACATGAGAGAAGGGCTTGGTCCTGCTGCAACTTGGTATGCCAGACTTTGTTGATTCCCCAAGGGAGGCCTTACCTCCTCTGAGGAGTGGATAGGAGGCAGGAAGGGGAGGTGGAAGAAGGGAAAGGAGGGGGAACTGTTGGCATATAAAGTGAAAAAAATTAAAATAAAAAATATTTTTTAAAAAATGCTACCCTTGGTCATTGCTTGTGCTTTGGACTTGTGCAAATTCAATTATGAAGTAACTTCCCAAAACATTTGGGCTTTTGAATGCCATTAATTTCTAATAAAAGGGCATACATTTACTAAATAAAAAATTCCTCGACCGAAGAATGGATAAGGAAAATGTGGTACATTTACACAATGGAGTACTACACAGCAGAAAAAAATGACAACATCATGAATTTTGAAGGAAAATGAATGGAGCTAGAAAACATCATTTTGAGTGAGGTAACCCAGACCCAGAAAGACAATTATCACATGTACTCACTCATAAGTGGTTTCTAAACATAAAGCAAAGAAAACCAGCCTACAAATCACAATCCCAGAGAACCTAGACAACAATGAGGACCCTATGAGAGACATACATAGATCTAATCTACGTGGGAAGTAGAAAAAGACAGGATCTCCTGTGTAAATTGTGATCATGGGGACCTTGGTAGAGGGTTGAAGGGGGAGAGAAGAGGCAGGGAGGGGAGCAGAGAAAAATGTAGAGCTCAATAAAAAATCAATAAAAAAATAAACGAACAGCATTTCTCTCTATATATTTAACTTTTCCTTGAGACAGACCATCTTTCCTACTCTAGAGATTCTTTCCTATGAATTTACCAATTTGTGGAGAACAGGACAGTGTCGTTCTCTTTCTTTTGTGATTTGTTTTTGAGTCGGGAATTCAGGCAGGGCTTGGCTGTTTGAGTATTCTTATCAATGAGTTGCTGACTGAAATCATTACTCAGTGATAGACAACTAGTAGTTAATTAATCTGACTTGAAAAGTTCACTGAAAGTACTCTCATGCCTAGCACCTCAGCAGGCGTGAGTGTAAACCCAGCATTGTTTGGATCACTTTTTCTCTTTGCCTTCCATGTATGGCCCAACGTTTTCTTCACCATGGTCATTAAATATATTCTATGACTTGTTGCAAGAGGCGCGTGGGCTGTGTTCCCGGCGCCTGGTTCCCCGCCCGGCTCCCGGTGTGTACCTGAAATAATTACACGGAAATTGTATTTATTTAAATACTGCCTGGCCCATTAGTTTTAGCCTCTTTTTGGCTAACTCTCACATCTTGATTTAGTCCATTTTTAATAAGCTGTATTTACCACGAGTATGTGGCTTACCCGTATGAGTTTAACCAGTGTCCATCTTGGGTCGAAAAAGCATGGCGTCTGCCACACTGTTTTTTCTCTCACAGTATTTCGTTCTGTCTACTCCGCCCACCTAAGGGCTGCCCTATCAAAAGGCCAAGGCAGTTTTTTTATTTAACCAATAAAAGTAACACAAATACAAAAGACCCTCCTACACCAATGACTAGTTCAGCGCCTCTAGAGACCAAGGTGGAAGCTCCTAGGTATTCATAACTGCTATGATCAATCCCAGTAGAATGTCACTTCCATCCTTTTAGTTACTTTTGAAAATAGTCAGTCTTGCTTAGAGACAGGAAATGATAAGCCAGTCACCATCTGTTGATGAAAGGAGCATAAACTAATTTTCACCTGTGTTTAATTCATTGCAGTTGAAAAGGTTGGAACTTCGAAGCATTGTTTCTGTTCAACTTAGGAGCATAGCATGAGGGATGAATTGAGCATAATCAAAGGGAAGCTCTCAGGGAGGTCAGCTATCACAGCTATGAACCATATCATGCTTCAGAAAACAGAGTTTAAGGCCTACCGCTATGCTAAGACTTAAACCCTTGTTCACTTTCATTCTAACTGTGGGTATTTGGACAAGTTGTATAATCTTTCCTTGTCTGATTTTTTTTTAATTTGGAAAATGTAATATTAGTATCAGTTACATAGAATTGAGAGGCTTTATATTGCACGTGAGAAGTGACACATTAGCAGAATTGAACAATCATACCTGAAACACAGTGAATGTTCTGTGAAAACAATTCAGCATTGGTGTACATTTCATTTCTTTCCTGCTGCTGAGGGAATAGTCACGAGGGAGCCTGGAGTATAACCTTGCCCAATTGCCTTATAAAAAATGTTGATAAAGATCTCCTGACCAATAAACTAATACTGTTTACATGGAAAATGGTTCATGTTTATAGACTGCTTTGAGAGGGCATCTCTAGGATAATGTATGGTAAACATAATTAGCAGACATGGCTACATGGAACATGACTCCCTGTAAAATGTTATGCAAGCTCTTATATACATCTGGTTGCAAATGTAGATAGTCCTTGATCTCTGAAGTGACAGCATATCTGACTTGAAGTACGCATCTTGTACTGCAGGCCAAAGAATGTAGTTTTAGGTAGGATGGAAGGGGTTGTGCACCCTCTTTATAATATTCTGAACTTCTCCATGCTTTGTCTATGTCTCTTGAATCTCCATACCTTTGAAATTGTTAGCAAAGCATTATACATTATACTTTACTGGGTAGTGTATAAATCATGTGTATCTGATTTGGCTGTCTGATCCTTTGCATTGTCATAATCAATGATGCTAATTAAAACACATTCTAAGATGATACATATTTTTAATCTCTGGATTTTCCACAATGTAAAAACAAGAAAGAAAAAAAAGTGGCCTTAAATGTTTTCTGGCTTTCATAATTTCAATTTCTAAATTATGAGGGCAGGGTATGTCATTCTTTTATGAGTAGCTAAAGTATCATGGAACATAACTTTATTATATTGCTGTTGTGCTGGAGTTTCTTCTTAAGCTAGTTACTACACTTCAAAATGGTGCAAAAAGAACATTTGGGATATTAAAGGAACTGTTTTTACAGTTTCCTGAGTCATAATTGTTTATTATGTTAGCCAAAAGAAAAAATGAAACAAGGCCTTGATTTAAGATATATGCAAGTACAGTTCCCATGTATTCTGGGCTGTGAATAAGTCCAAATGGTTTTTACTCTAAATACAAGTTCCTCTTTTTGGTTTTGAAATTTGCATTCACGTTTGCATATGGGTATGCCAGAGGTCTGAAGCTCTCTGCTAGTCAAACAAAGACGTACTGATTAAATCCAGCCCATGGAAAAAAATCTCCAGCTGCTCTAGATATGTAATTCATGATGCCTTTGCATCCATTTACAAAAATATCACGTGAGGAGGCTAGAAACCCACAGAGGTCACCTGCCTCTTTTCTCATCCTTTGCAAATAGCCTTGAACTATTGAATACCAAGGCTCCTGCAGAAGATTCATAAGAAGTCACTGCTTGACTCTGAGAGCTTTCTTGGTATCAGAAAAAAAAAAAACAATTACGTAAGGAATAAGTCTGAAATCCTTTCTTAGGATAGAGAGAACCACTGGATGTGGGAATTTTAGGATGGATGGAGTAGACACAATGCCAATATCACAAGGTATGACTTATTTGCAGAATATGATTGCACAAATAAAACAAAGATTCACTGGGGATATATAAAGTAAGAATCAATATTGTCAAGAACTTGAAAATAAAAATATCCTGGATATGTTGCTCTGCTGAGATATATGTAATAAAAAATAATCTCTTATGAAAAGGTATTTTACAGGTTTACCTCACTTGACCCATCTGGTGACACTCAGATGGACTGGACAAAAATTATCCTTTTGTTTTTTATAACTGAGAAATTAAGTCTTGCAGAGATTGACAGACCTAGGCTCATATGGTAGTAGGTGCCAGCCCACTTGAGGATCTTTGTATCCTGAAACCATGTCTATCACATAAAAGTCATTTACCATACAAATGTGCTGAACTGTCAACAGAATTCAATTGCATCAAGTTGTATTGAAGAACAGTTGTAGGTGCTTTGAAGGATAAAGATGACAGAGATGCACTCTGTCTTCTAACCTTGAAGATGGAAAAGCAACTTTCATTCATCTAATTTTAATTAAAGGCAGTGTCTTGGTTTACCCAACTTCTAAGTAGTATGAATTAGACATGCTGTGTATATGGATGTTGGAAAATGGAATAATTTCTTTTCTATTTGCACAGGTGCCAAATCATCACAATAAAAATGATGCTTTTTTCTTGTCTGAAAATGAATGAAAATATAGTTTAGTTCACTGTTACATTTAAACCACTTCTAGTCCAATATGACAAGTGGCTTCTCACTGCAGTCTGGCATAAATGATTAGAGAAGAAATTGGACTTGTTGCTTGTAGATATTATTATCAATGTATGAAGACTGGGTGCCTGTACTAAAATGGCTTTGCAATGCAAGTTTGCCCTTCTTATGTAAATCAGGCCTGGGAGCGCTCATCTGTTTTTCTGCAGTACACATAAAGCTTCTTTGCAAGGTTCAAGGAGCATTCATAGTCACCAGCTGTATTGGCAATAGGAATTCCTATAGAAGCCAATATAATGTATTCTGGCTTTGTCTGGAATGTTTTTTATTTTTTGCTTTTATAAAGTAGGAAAACAAAGCTAAACTTAGAGATGTCAATTAAGCTAATGGGACAGGGAATTTGATATGAAATATTCCCGAATATAATTAAATAATGTCATATTTGATCTACATTTATTTTTATAAGTTAGAAGCATATAATGTGCTTTAAATCTTTGCCATATACTAAAGTTTGGTTAATAAGAGCGAAATAGTAAAAAATAAACTCTATAAAATAGAGCATTAATAAAAACAGGGCTTAGAAATATACAAAATAAAACCAAATAATAGTGACAAACATCAAAGTTTATTTTTCTCTCATGTGAAGTAGATTGAACATGGCAGTTCAGGTATGATAATGTCAATTTTGCCTTCTCTTCCTAACATCATCTTTGGCACCTTAATTTTTGGCTTTAATCTGTGAAAGATGTCTGTGGCAATTTTGATCTTTACAACCGCGATTCTAGCAGCTGGAGAAGGAAAGATCTGATACCACACAAATCAGACCTCTTTAAAGAGTTCCGAGAAGGCTCATCTGCTGATATTTGATTTCATTCCATTGGCTACCACTATCTGTATTTGGCTCTCTCACTCTCTTTCTTCTCACTTCCTGCTTCTTCATTAGCCTTTCTACCATTTTGTTAGGAAATACTGCGATATAGAATTCAATATTTCAGTTGTAAGAATGGGCATAGACAAACAACAATCTCAGCTATAGATATTTACTTAATCAATATTCTAAGTATTATGAATATTCTGTTGAATATTAGTGAACAAAAATGTTTAAAATTAAGAAAAATATAACTGTATAAAGGCTGCATTTTGACTCTATTAGGACCGACTTTTGGTGTCCATATGTTTTGGGGAAGGAAGGCTCTTAACTTTGCTTTGTCCCTTCCAAGATGGTCACATTTTGTCTATTACTACATTTAAAGACTTTTACCCAAGTCCAGTTGTGTCCTATAAAGTGATTTTCTTAGTTTGTAGTTTTAAAATTAGTTCTTATCTAGGTTAGCATATATATTAATAGGGTTCATTCTTTTCAATGACTAAGGTATGTTGGGTATCCTGTGAAATATATATTGGCAGTTTGCATTTCTTCTCTGGAAGATATCTCTGGATAACTATCGATTCCATTTTCTAGTCTATTTATTGATTGCAGGACTTAGAGTTTTGGTTTCTTTTTTGGTGTTTAGCATTAAAGGTTCTAATATAGTCTGGATATTAATTCATTGTCTATTGTATTCTCATTCTATTGGTTGTCTCTTCATCATAGTGTTTACTTTACATTGCTGTGTAGATACTTTTTAATTTTATGTGATCTCACTTTTTTTTGATTCATGGGATTATTTCCAGTGCTATTAGTCTTTTCCAGAAAGCTTTCTTCTAAAAGTTTCAAGGTTTCAGATCTTTAATTCATTTTCTTCCCATTGAATTTTTGTGCAGGGTGAGGGATAAGGGATCAAATTTTATTCTTATCAGGATGTTCTCATCACTATCTTTACTTGTTTGCATGACATACCTGGGAAAATCGAACCTCACTTGAAGAATTACGTCCACATATTGGCCTGTGTATTTGTCTGTGGGATAGTTTGTTTTGTTTTGTTTTTTATTGCTGATTGATGTGGGAAGGTCCAGCCCACTGTAGGTGGTACATTCCTGGGCAAGTAGACTTAAGATGTTTAAGGAAGCTGAGCAAGCCAAAGGATGGAAGCCAGTAATCATTGTTTCTCTCTGGTTTTTGCTTGAGTTTTAATCATGACCTTCCTGTTATATGTAACTTAGCCAAATAAAATCTTTCCTCCCCAACACTGCTTTATGCCAGTATTTTAAAACACCAATATAAGCAAACTAGGATAGACATCTAGTTTTCCCAATACAATTTGTTGAAGAGACTCATTTCTCCTCTGCGTGTTTTTTTTATACCTTTCTAAGTAATTAGTTGGTCATAGTTATGCGGATTTATTTCTGTGTTTTCTGTTCCATACATCTATCAGATTTTGCATCAGTACCATGACATTTTTGTTATGGTGTTTCTGTAGCATAGTTTGGAAATAAGGTATTGTGATGCACTGCATTCTTCTTATTGTTTTGGCTGTTGGGGATGTTTTGTGTTTCCATATGAATTTTATGATTTTATTTTCTTGTTCTGTGGAGAATGCCATTGAAATTTTAATGGGAAATGTTGCTTTTGGTGATACAGTCAGCTTCACAATTTTGATTCTGCCAATCCATTACCCTTGGGAATCTCCCCATCTCCCTGTATCTTCTTGTGTATATAAAAGTTTCCATTGCAATGTTCTTTCATTTCTGTGATAATGTTTATTTCTATATATTTTATTTATCATTTTGAAGGCATTGTGAGTGGCATTTTTACCCTGAATTTCTTTATTGTCTTACTTGTTTCTGTATGTTGATTTTGCTTCCTGCTACTTAACTGAAAATATTTACTAGAACTGAAAGTTTTCAAATGGAGTTATTAGAGTCTTTTAAGTATAAGATTGTCATCTGCAAATAAGGAGACTTTGACATCTTCCTTTTCTGTCCTGATCTGTATCATTTTTTTTACAGCTAATTCTGCTAGGTTTGGCTTGTTCTCGTTTTTTATAGGACATTGAGTTGCATAATTAGGTTATGTAAGAGCTTTCTGGTTTTTTATATAAGCTCTCATAGCTATAAAATTTCCTCTTAGTATTAGCTTAACTATATTCTAGAGGTTTTGTGCTTTCATTTTCATAGGATTCTAGAAATTTAATTTTTTTCTTTTCCTGGTTTCTTCAGTAATTCTCCAGTCACTGCAAAGTATACTCTTTAATCTCCAACTACTTGTGTGGTTACTATAGATTGTTTCAATATTGATTTCAAGTTTTATTATCTTATGACCTCATAATATCCAAGAAATACTTTAGATTATTTTGTATTAGTTAAAACTTGATTTGTGACTTACAAACTGGTTCATTGAAGGGAAGATTCCATGGCAACTAAGAAAAAAAATTTGTATTTTATTTATGTTAGGTGTTCTGTAGGTCCATTTGATCTATGATGTATTTCCACTCTGAAATATCTCTCTCCACATGTCTGTCTGTCTCTTTCTCTCTGCTACCTCCTCTTTCTTTGAGACAGTATCCCATATAGACCAGGATGACTTCAAAATCATTATGTAGCCAAAGATCCCCTTGTTTTCACCTCCCCAGTGTTGGTATTGCAGGCATATGCCACTATACCATTGGTCAATCAACTTGAATTTTTATGGTGTTGTTGTTTAAATATCAAGAATCTTTCTTAACTTTTGTGCTCACTAGCATTGTCTCATAAAACTGAGAATAGCAACACTTAGTAATTGGTATGTCTCTGTGATAAACTTACATTTACTTATATTTGGAGACTACATCTTCTAACTTGTTTTACTTTGAAGTCTATTTTATTGGATACTAGAAAACGGGTGTGTCAATTTGTCTTAATGATCATGAATTCCTCTAATTTGTTTATTTTTTAAAAGCTACATTTTGGCATCAACGTTAAGAGAGAGGTTTGCTGTATATTGTGTTCTTTGTAACCAGCTACATACTTCTAGGACTTGAAATGAAGTTCTGTGCTTTTCTGGATTTTAAGGATGCTAATGGGATAATTGATGTTAGATTTTGTAGGTTAGTTGTAAAATTTTTCTTCTAGTTTTATTATGCTTTTGGAATTTGACTATGGTATATTTGGATTGTTTCTTCTCTGCTAATGTCTACTTGGGTTTCTAAATCCCCCTTTTTCCATTTGTATATCTATTTATTTCTCTAGATATAGAAAAATTTGTGTTAAAACTCATCTAATAGATTCATAATGTCTTTAGTTTGTTCTCAGTTCCATCTATCCCATAGAATTCTTAGCTCTTGTCTCTTGATTATACAAGAGCATTTTGGAACATTGTTTTTGTAGTCATTTATTTTAGTTTTGCTTAATGATGTTTAAGTATAGTATTTCATTGACTGTGTCCTGTATCTGTCCTATGCTTTCTTTTTCTTGGTTGTCTTTTGAAAACATTTTTTATTGTGTTTTTTTTTCCTTCTAGGTTCATGAAATCTTATTTCCAAATTTTCTACTTGGATTTTTTTCAAAATCTTTGTATTGTTACTCAATTTTGTACTTTTATGTCATTTAGATATTTCTTTTAATTAGTTTTGTTGATTGTACATTCATTTCAATTTTTTTCTTATTTCACTTACTTTTTTCTATATAGCCTGGATTGAAATCATTGGCTTATGTCTATCCTCATTGAAATAATTGATTTTTTTTACTAATGAACTTTGAAATTTTCATTCAGCATTTTATGTACATGAGTATCTTTGACTTCAGTATTTGAAGAGATATGTTCTTTTGTCAGGGTCACATTACCTTGTTTTTCTTAGTATATGTGTTCTGCAATACGATAGGCTATGAATCTATCTTCAAATATTATTTGGAATGTCTGCTTTTGAAGGTTCAATTCCAAGTACCACTCATTTTGGAAACAACAAACTGTTGTAACATTAATAACATCGCACTGCAGAAAACATATAAGCACTCTTAAAATTCATTAAACCCTATTAATGTTACCAATGAGCATTAACTGGAAAATGGAAAAACTATTGGAGAATAAGCAATGAAGTTGGAAACTATTTCAGATAAATGTAAACCATAAAACAATTAAGTAAATGAAGGATATAGAAATAGAGTAATACCACAAAAGAAGTAAGGTTAAATAAATAAAAAGGAAAAGTAAAGGATTAGAGTTTTGTAAGGAAGCAAGAAGAGAACAATAAATTAGAAAAAGAAAAAAATTAATCAATAATGAGAAATTTTTTAAAAATTGGATAAATATCAGAAGGAAAATAAAAGTAAAAACATAAAAAGCCAATATAAAATGATACTGAAAATATACTAGAGAAAAGGGGGGTCAACACAAGGAGGGGAAAGATAAAAAAAACAGGAAAAAGAACCATAAAATTATGACAATGTGTTTAAACAAAACTAGATGAATGTGCACAGCAAAAAAAAAAAAACTATTCTTCTTAAAATATAATGGAGCAAAAGTACTTCTAGAAGTATACAATAAAAAGATAAGAAAAGAAGCCAACAGATGAAATCAGAACAAATGTTAAAGTAGCTTCTGTCTATATGCATGGCAGACTTGAACTGAGGGGACTCATCTTTCCTATGGTTTTTACTGTTGCTGTTTCACCAGTAAAAAATGTGTCTGATGTCTGCTAGGCTGTCTTCATTTTGGAAGCTCTCTTTCTTTGTTGTACAAGGAGCCTTTGCAGGCCACACTCATTTTTTTCAGCCTATGAGCTTAGCAGATTTGTATACCTTGAGATGGCCAATGTTCTAGCTTGTTTTCCAAATTGTGTTAGGCCTGTGAGAAGCACCAAGCAACTGAAATTTGTACAGGTAGAGGACCTGTCTTCATTAGTCACACTGCAGAAGTGGTGTTAGGTATCCAGGAAACCTCTGGAATTTCAGTGACTTCAGGTTCTATACCTGTGAGTGGTTGATCAGGGCTTCAAGATTTTGACATAACTGCTGAGCTCAGGATGAGAGTTACCCAACTGCAAGATTATACTCAGTTCAATGACTTTCACTCCCAATGGTAGAGGAGTAAAGCTACTTCTGATGCACTTCACTTCCTGAGCCAAAACTCCTGAAGTCTGAATTACTTTGACCTTTGTCTTTTGGTCTGCCATAACTGCTTCAGAAGGCTGTCTCTTGCCTTGGGTCTGTGGCAGATTAAATTCAAATTCACTGTTTTCCCCCTCAGTTTCTATGTCCCCAGGTAGCTCATTTTAAAACAAAAGTTTGTCTTTCAAGATGGTGCCTAGCCATATACCCAAAGGATGCTCAATCATACCACAAGGACACTAGGTCAACTATTTTTATAGCAGCTTTGTTGTAATAACCAGAACCTGGAAACATCCTAGATGCCCCTCAACGGAGGAATGGATAAAGAAAATGTGATACATTTACAAAATGGAGTATTACTTAGCTGCTAAAAACAAGGACACCAGGAAATTTGAAGGCAAGTGGATGGAACTAGAAAAAAAATATCCTTAGTTGGTGTAGGAGGTCCTTCTGTTTATGTGTTGATTTCATTGGTTAATCAATAAAGAAACTGCTTGGCCTGATAGGGCAGAACTTAGGTATGCAAGCATGGTATATACTCACTCCTAAGTAGATATTAGCTGTAAAGACCCAGAGAGACTAGATAACAAGGAGGGTTCATGGAAGGGACACCTGGATCCCCCTGAGAAAGGGAAATAGAAATTATTTCAAAAGTACAATGAGGGTAGGTAAGCATGGGAACATGAATGATCAGATTGGGGAGGGGGCAAAGAGGGAGAACACTGAAAGATAATACTGGAAGGGGGCATTATAGGAACAGGTAAAAACTCAGCACAAGGGAATCACCTAGGAATCTACAAGGAGGATCCCAGCTAAGACTCCTAACAATAGCAGATACATAGCCTTAACTGGTCATCTCTCTGACCAGGAATGATTTCAAGTGGACGGAGTGGGAAACCAAACCAGCCACATAACTTTCGACCTACAGACTGTCCTGCCTATGGTATATGCTGGGATTCGTGCCTAGACCAATTATCATCAGAGAGGCATTGTCCAGCAACTGATGGAAGCTGATGGAGACCCACAGTCAAACAATAGGCAGAGTTCAGGAAACCCAGCAGAAGAGGGGATAAATTGAGTGTAGGAGACAGACAAGTTAAGGACATCACAAGAAAACTCAGAGAATCAACTAACCTAGGTTCATAGAGGCTCACAGAGACTGAACCAACCACAAGGAAGGCTACATGGCACTGACTTACACACTCTGCATATAAATTATAGTTGTATAGCTTGGTGTTTTCTTCTAGGACTTCTAACAGTAGGAGCAGGGGCTGTTTCTGACTCTTTTATTGGCTTTTAGGACTCTACTATTCATGCTGGGTTACCCAGCTTTAATATATGTGGAGGTGGTTAGTCTTACTACAACTTGATATGTCATGTTTTGTTGATACTCATGGGGGCCCTGTAATTGAATCCAAGAACACATAAAAAAATCATCTCCCATAATCAAGTAGGCTTTACCCCAGAGATGCAGGAATGGTTCAACATATAAAAATCTGTCAGTGTAAATCACCATATAAACAAACTGAAAGAAAAGAAAAACCACATGATCATCTCATTAGATGCTGTAAATGCATTAGATAAAATCCAACATCCCTTCATGATAAAAGTCTTGGAAAGAATTTTACAAGGATATATACAAGGAATATACCTTAATATAATAAAAGTAATATACAGCAAGCTGACAGCCAACATCAAATTAAGTGGAGAGAAGCTCAAATCCCACGAAAAGTAAGAAGAAAACAAGGATGTTCACTCTCTTCATATCTAGTCAATATAATACTCAAAATTATAGCTAGAGCAATAAGACAACAAAAGGAGATCAAAGGGATACAAATTGTAAAGGAAGAAATCAAACTACACTTGTAACATGAGGGCCTGCTTGTTGGGGTTTCTGTCCTGCCCAGTTCCCACAGCCATTTAGCCACAAAGAATCACACAGAAGTCTACATAAGTTATAAACTGATTGGCCCATTAGCTCAGGCTTCTTGTTAACTCTTATAACTTATATTAGCCCATTATTCTAGTATATGTTAGCCACATGGCTTGGTACCTTTTTCAGCAGGACAGGTCACATCTTCCTTCTTCAGTGTCTGGACAGGACTGGGGAGGAATGGGCTTTCTCCTTCCCAGAATTCTCCTGTTCTCTTTGAACCACCTCTACTTCCTGTCTGGTTGTCCCACCTATACTTCCTGCCTGGCTACTGGCCAATCAGCATTTATTTAAAATATAATTGACAGAATACAGACCATTCTTCCACATCACTAAAAGGAGATTAAGGGGATACAAATTGTAAAGGAAGAAATCAAACTTTCACTATTTGCAGAAGAGATAATAGTATACATAAGTGACCCCCAAAATTCTTCCAGGGAACTCCTACAACTAATAAACACATTCAGTAATGGGGAGGAATACAGGATTAACAAAGGAAAATAAGTAGCCCTCAATGATAAATGTGCTGAGAAGTAAATCAGAGAAACATCACCCTTTACAATAGCCACAAACAATATAAAATGTTTTGGGGTAACTCTAACCAATCAAGTGAAAGAGGTATACTACAAGAACTTTAAATCTTCAAAGAAAGAAATGGAAGAAGATGTTAGAAAGTGGAAAGATCTCCCATGTTCTTGGATAGGATCAACATAATAAAAATGGAAATCTTACCAAAAGCTATCTATAGATTCAATGAAATCCCCATCAAAATCTCAACACAATTCTTCACAGAACTCCAAAGAACAATATTCAACGTTTTATGGAAAAAAAAAAACACAAAAACCCAGGATGGCTAAAAGAATTCTGTACAATAAAGGAACTTTTGGAGGCATCACCATCCTTGAATTCAAGCTCTATTATATAGAGCTACAGTAATGAAAACAGTTTGAAATTGACATAAAAACAGACATGTAAACCAATGGAATCAAATTGAAGACCCTGACGTTAATCCACACACCTATGAACACCTAATCTTTGATAAAGAAACCAGAACTGTACATTGGGAAAAAAAGAAACCATCTTCAACAAATGGTGCTGCCATAACTGGATGTCACCATTTAGAAGACTGAAAATGGATCCATTTCTTTCCCAAATAGAAACTGAGGAGGACAAGGGATTGGGGAACGGGAAGAGAAGGTGTGTGTGTGGCAGGAGGAGGGATCTGGGAGGAGAGAAGGGAGGGGAAACTGGTGGCCAGGATGTTAAATAAAGAAATTTTAAAAAGATGATGCCCAGCTTCTGCCATCCAATTTACAGATTTAGAAAATGTGGTCCATCAGCATTGTTGAGCAACCCACCAGAAGAATCACTCTGTCACCAGCAGTGTCCAACGTTTCTGAGGCTTGTGAGGGCTGTTGGCGTGTCCTGCATATAGAGCTCTCAGCTTCTTTCCAGCAGAGCAACTAGTTACCCTTTAGGGCAGTTTTCCGCTTCTGCTCCCTTCAGAGGGGAGCCACACAGCTTTGTCTTCCTGGGAGTCTCTTGCTCTTTTCATGGCATTTTTTTTACTGCCTTTGTGGATTTCTGTTGTTGTTACTCTTTCTGTTTAGGATAATCCATTTTTTTTTCTTTTTAAGAAATCTTGCTTTGAATTAGTATAGAACATACTAGGTTTTATCAAGAAAATTTCAAATATACTTTAGTTTTGTTGACCTTCCTTTTCCCATCTTTTCCATTCCTCTACCTATTCCTTTGTGTCCTGCTTCCTGTAACCCCCACCCATTTTTATGTCACATATATGCAATAGCCTTTCCTTTCTCAGCACCCTTAATGCTTTTTATTGTGAATTCGTATGCCCTCTTTCGAATTTTATGCCATATACCCCATAAGTACATAAAAGCTCTGAATATGCACATTAAATATAAACATTGAAAATAAGTTTTGCATATGAAAGATAATATTGTTATATCTTTCTGAGTCTTGGTTACCCAGCTTACTTATAATAAAGTACTTTCTAGAGCCTTCTATTTTCTTGCAAATGGCTTATTTCTAGCTTTCTTTATAGCTGAGTAAAATTCTTTTTAACAATACTTTTATCTTTTGGAAATTCCATGCAGTGCATGTTGAACATGTATGCTCCATGTTTTCCTCATCTCCTCTCATAACCACACTCTCCACCCTTTCTCCCTTTACTACACAACTTTGGAATATTTTTGTCCATTGAATTCACTCGGTATTGTCCAAGGTGTCATGGGTATGTGGTTAGCCTACAAGGGGTTACATCATTAAAGAAAGCTGAATCTCCTTCTCCTATTAGCTATCAAATGTGAATAGCTCCCAATCTTGTAGTGAGATTTAGTGTCAGTTCCCCTTCCCCAACCCTCAGACTTCTCTAGCTTCAGTTTGTGAAGCTCTTGTGAATGCATTCACAATTACTGTCAGTTCATATGTGCAGCTGCCCTGTTATGTCCAGAAAACAGTTTCCTTGATGTTATCTACTACTAACTCTGACTCATTTTTATATTTTAACTTTTTCATACACTATATTTTGATCATATTCTTTCCCCTTCTCCAGCTTCTTCTAGATCCTTACCACTTCCCTACCCACCCAACTTCATGTTCTTTCTCTTTCAAAACATGCAAACAAACAAAGCAAAAAATTCAAAACAGCACACCAATAGGGAAAAAAGGAGTCCATTTCTGTTGACCTGGAGTATAGGTGACAGACCAGTGACACACCATTGGAGAAAACTGATTCTATCTTTCCCAGCAGGAATCAGTTCTGGGTTAGGGGTGAAGCTTTGTGTTAACTTTTCTCCATGATGTGCTTTGTCCAGTTTGGATCTGTGCAAGTCTTGTGGGTGCTATCATAGTCAGTGAGTTCATGCATACCAACTTTGTAAACTGTGTCTGGAAGAATCGGTTTGCTTGATGTCACCCACTGCCTCTTGCTCTTGCAATCTTTTGCTCCTGCAATCTTTTGCTCCCTCTTCCTTGAGGATCTGAGCCTCAGGGGGAGGACTGTGATAATTCTGTCCCATTTAAGATGGAGCTTGCTGCAGTCTCTTATTCTCTGCATGTGGACCAGTTCTGGATTTCTGTGTTAATTTCTATCTACTGAAAGGAGAAACCTTTCTAATGAAGATTGAGAGATAACCTGATATATGGATATAGCAATAAGTCATTATACTCTCATTTGTTGATAAGCAATAGGAATTTAGATTAATTCCATTTCTTTGCTATTGTGAATACTGCAGCTATACACATGGAAGTTCAAATATCTCTTGTTTAATTTTTACTGGCTCACCCAGGGCTCACTTATTATTCACCATCTTCTGCTTTCTCAGAGTCTACATTGTTTCCTGTCCTTTTTGTGACCCAACTGAAGATTGTGGTCATCTAAGTGTGAACATGGAACTTGAGTATAGACTCAGGTTACTGAATGTTCCTATGAGATATTTAATGCTTCACTATTTATACATATTCAGAAATTCATAAGGGCAGGATCAAGGATAAGAAATTGTTGTGGAAGGCTGCTTGTTTCCTGGCCTCTCAGCAGCTCAGAACCAAAATAACCACACTGAAACTGTACTAATTGAATCACTGCTTGGCCTATTAGCTCTAGCTTCTTATTGGCTAGCTCTTATATATTAATTTAACCCATCTCTATTAATCTGTGTATCACCACAAGGCTGTGGCATACCGGGCAAAGTTCCAGTGTCTGTCTCTGGTGGGGCTACATGGCTTCTCCTAAACTCTGCCTTCCTTCTCCTAGCATTCAGTTTAGTTTTTCCCACCTAACTAAGTTTTATCTTGCTATAGGTCAAGCCAGTTTCCTTATTCATTAACCAATAAAAGCAACACATGGACAGAAGGACCTCCTACACTAAGAAATGGTTATAAATTAAACTTCTACAAATGTTCAAGGAAATTGTTGGCCATACTAATGACTTCTGTTTTTTTTTTTAATTTTACATGGAGGATGACCATGACTCAGAAGATTTTATTAGGTTATTGTTTTGGCTTCACAAGAAGAATAAAACTATGGGGTTAATAATCTACTAAACATTAAAAATAAAATTAATATTTTAAGGCCTACAGAAAAATATCTTCTGACTTTCCAAATTGATTTTTAGAATACTGGCCTTAAACATCACTTCATAAATCAGGAAAAAGAACATAGAGTGAACATTGGTTTGCATCTTTGTGGATGCTCATGCCATTGGCAATTAGAATTGAACTCCTACAAGAATACAGGATTGCAAGCTGGTAAGCAGGAAGAGCAAGAATCAATAAAAATGATTTTCTCAGAGTTCACCTTCAACATATATGTGGCTTAATTTGTATTCATTCCCTACAAGATTCTGGAGCATACTTATATGTTGTCCTGAAATACAAGATTCTGTTTATGAATGACAGCTTCTTTCCAAGAATGAAATGGAATGAGGCTGAAAGATACTTATCTGGTTTTAATAAGTTGTCAAAGGCACAGTCTTTAGTAACAGAGACAAGTAAGACACTCATTCCATTGAGTTATATGACGCTTTCCTTGCTACCTTGTGTGATGGTCTGGTATCTCCTAGACAGTAAGGCAAAAAACAAAAGAAAACAAAATCCCATGATATTTCAGAGAAGATATCGACATTAAAATGGGAAGTTAAGTCATTTGGATGATTTTTTTCATAGATACAAGTGTAGATAATCATCAGGCATTCTGGTAGATAACATTTTCTCATTTGAGTTCAATTTACTTATGTTGATTTAACTTCCAGTGATGCAGAAATGTATGATACTGAAGATTGTTTACATCATCAACTATGTAAATGTTGGGCCCTATATTTATGTAATGTACAACTTATTAAACTTCATGTAGTGTTTCCTTTTAACAATATTCTACAAGTCTCCTGAAATGCAAAATAACTATGGGAATTAGAGCTCTCTAAATTGCTGTAATTCTAATTATTAGCAATGTTTTTTTTTTCACATGAAATGTGAGAAGAATTAATGTTCAGAAATTTTGGAATTATTTTCATTCTTTAGTTCTTTGGATTTTATATACAGAATACTAGGAATAGCAAACAAAACAGCAAATAGAATGATCTGTAAAGATTTAAAGTCTTTTCTTTTTCTCCATGTAGTTCATATAGTATTTCCAATGATTTTTATAGACAAGGTTTAAAATGCCAAATCATTTGAAGTATTAGCTGAAAGAAACGGGAGAGGTGCACTGAAAAGTAGCTTAATATCATATTAATATGGTATCTGAAGTTAGCCATATTTTTGTGCTTTTAATCCAAGCACTCAAGAGGCAGAGGCAGGTAGATCTCTCTGAGGTTATGACCACCTGCCTTTACATAGATATTTTCAGGACAGCTAGGGGTACAAATTGAGACCTGGTTAAAGTTTAAAATTAGTTCTGAATTGACATACATTGAAAAAATGATGCTGAGGGCAAAAACAAGTTACTAAAAACCATATGAATTTATGATTTTCTTTAATGTTATGAATAATTCATCAGTAATATTTCAGTGATCTCACTCAATATAAAACATAATAATTTTTATAAGTCAATAGTAATTAGCACAATGTATTATCAGCATAAACACCAACATATTTATTTTTAAATAAGAAGTAGAAATGTACTTATGCATCCACATACCAGAATTCTGTTGACCATCTTATATTGCCAATAATACAGCTTGAGAAAGAGTGCATTTATCCTTCTTCCTCATTATTTTACACTGGTGTTTTGATATAGTAATGATATTATGTTTCATAATAATGTAATTCCACTTGGGGATTTTATGGACAATAACACTCTTTCATTTGTCTGACTAGCATTTTTAGTGAATATATAGCATAGAATTTAATGCATGAATTTTAATTCACAATACTTATTACACTACTAATTTAACTAAAAATTCAGGTCTTGGTTATCATGTTTTATTTTACAATGGCTTCATTGAGTGTTTTTCTTAAAGCAGAAAAAACCTACTTATTTATTAGATTATATGTCCTAGAATCAAAGATTCCCTCTGTTCTTTATACAATGAGGAATGAGATCGTCAGAGATACCTTCTTGCTCACTGCATTTTGGACATCCAGAGGAGGGAAAGGTCAAGTGGAACAAACAAGCTGCTCAGGGTTTGGTAGGTTGAAGAACATGAGCAAGTTATCTAGGGATTTTCTTTCATCTTCTCCTAAGCTCTTTCTCACCGTTTCACTGAAACTGAAGTAATTGTTCATTATGATTTGCCATATTCTGTATAGATCTCTGCTGAGATCACTACACATGGAATAGAAAAGGCACTACCAAAGCTAATCGGACAGACTCACACCGTGGAGGCCAAGATGTCATTTCCTGGGACTAAAAGGTCACTGCACTTCTTATTTATTCTTGCCCAGCAGGCTGCTCTACAGGCCACCTGGCAAATGCAGTTTTCCTTCTTAGATCCAGTCTCAGTATCCTCTTAAATGACACTCCAAAAATGGTGTGTCACACATAATTGCCTGTGTCAGTTGCCAATTGATTTTGTGGGTAGCTCGTCAGCTTCTTTGATTGGGGTGTAGAGTAAATGCTATCAAGGTTACTACCTGATTTCTCCTTTGTGGTTATATATTGGATAGTGATCAGGCTTGGGTTGTCAGATTCAAGGACAAGAATGTGATACAGTATGGCAGGAAAATACAGTTATCTAAGTTATTTTTTAAAAACCAAGTATGCCGAACATTGCAACCGAGAATCTGAAAAGAGAGATGGAATTCAATGCAATACATATTTCCAGCACTTGAATGGATTTTGTTTCAGAAATAACCAAAGGAATTAGAATTTGAGTATGATTGTCAAAACAGGGATGAGAGAAGATATCCAGTTATAATAAATAGAATATCAATATGAAAACTTGATATCTAAGGTGAATCAAAATTTCTGGACCTCATCCTAGTATCATAGTTGAACTTGTCTGCTATAATACCTTTTATACTCAAAACTTTGGAAAGATCTCAACAGCCTTCATGTGGTCATTAGTGAATGATGGAACTGTTTTGGAATTAAGATAAATCCTATAGACCTGGAGCAATGGAGTTGGGATAAGTCCTGATGACATTGTTAGTGCACCCCTCCACAACAGATCAAACTGCATAACTGTCACCCACATTCAGAAGGTCCAGTTTGGTCCAATGTAGGTTCCCCAGCTGTCAGTCCATAGTCCCTGAGCTCCCACTAGCTCAGGTCAGCTGTCTCTGAGGGTTTCCCCATCATGTACTTGACACCCTTGTTCATATGATCTCTCCTCCCTCTCTTCAACCGAACTCCAGGAGCTCAGCCTAATGCTTGACTGTTTTGGAGCCCACTCTCTTTGGTAGGATATGTTGCTCAGCTTTGATACTGAGGAGGGGGACTTTGTCCTTCCTCAGGTTGGTATGCCAGACTTGGTTGTCTTAGCCCTTCTGAGGAATGGATGGGGGATGGGAAGATGTGGAGTTGGGGGAGAGGGAGAGGTGGGAGAGTAGGAGAAGGGGAGGGAGAGTGAACTTGGGTTGCTATGTAAAATGAAAAGTGAATTTTTCTAATAAAAATTTTTAAAAAGATAATATGCCTTAGAAGAATACAAAGAATACATCTGAGTCAACCTCTCACCTACACACACACACCCACACACACACACACAGAGAGAGAGAGAGAGAGAGAGAGAGAGAGAGAGAGAGAGAGAGAGAGAACTTAGCATTCTTTAGAAAAAGTAAGACATGCCGGGCAGGGGTGGCGCACACCATTAATCCCAGCACTTGGGAGACAGAGGCAGGGGGATCTCTGTGAGTTTGAGGCCAGCCTGGTCTACAAGAGTTAGTGCCAAGACAGGCTCCAAAGCTACACAGAGAAACTGTGTCTCAAAAAACCAAAAAGGAAGAAGAAGAAGAAGAAGAAGAAGAAGAAGAAGAAGAAGAACAAGAACAAGAACAAGAAGAACAAGAACAAGAAGAACAAGAAGAAGAACAAGAACAAGAACAAGAACAAGAAGGAGAACAAGAAGTACTTGCAAACAAGTACTTAAAATGAAATCTTAAAAATGTAAGGTAGAAAGAGAGAAACAACCTCCTGAAAGTTGTTCTTTGACTTCCATGTGTGCACTGTGGCACTCATGCTCTCAATACTCTGACAGAAATAAGAACAAGGATAAAAGAAAACATAAGAACAAAAACAGGAAGGAGTATTTTAATTTGACTGTGAAGGCAAGTGGAAATTTACATCCCAACTCAAAACAATTGGAGAACAGAATTTCCTTCTTAGTTATCTTGTTCTGTTCAAGTCTTCATTTGTATCTGAGGTCTAATTAGATTACTAATGTTCTCTAGTTACTCAAATGCCAAACAAAGAACATATAAGTACTGAAAATAACACTTGAGATTTATACTAGGAAATATTGGAAATAATTGAATTAAAATACATACAATAATTCTTCATAAAATATCTTTGAAACATAAAGTTAATGACAAATGCATATAGTGATGTTATTAAAATAGATCAAATTATTTTCTGGCTCTGCATAAGGATTTTGAAGTTATATATACAAGAACAGTCTAGTACAAAGAGCAAGTAAATAACCTCAAAAAATGGACACAGGATAATAGAGAAGGATATATAAAATCAATCACAACATTAATTGTGAATAAGTTGTATTAAATACAAAATCAAAATAAGACATAAAGGATTAATTTGAACTTATAAACAAAAATAGTTGGGTCATCTAATGTTTATAATACAGAATGAGACTCAGAGGTTTTTTTTGTATTACTGAAAGTAAAATTTAAAAGCAAATTGGCTATTACAGTCAAAGATTAATTTAGTCATCACAATCAAATCACTTAATTAAATCATAGCAACCACAGTGCCACAAGCATCTACACAAAAGTATTCTACTCATACTTCTACATTCTACACACATTCAAATGTCTCCGTTCACATTTCACTTTGCACTGTTAGATTTCTTCGTTGATTTCCTGAGTATGCCAAAAATCCACCTCAGCATGGTATTACCCCTTTGGTCTAATCCTTTTGTCTTATCTCAGGAAATATTGGTCTTTCTGCTTACTCCCAGAGCAACATAAAGAAAATGTTTCATGCCCTAGAATTGTGTGATTCAATAATGTACAAAGGAAAGAGAAACAAACTTTATGTTTTGGAGAACAATATATTTTCTTAAACAAATATGCACATATGTAGGCATTACGCTAGCATTTTAAGAGCAGCAAATACCTTAAAAGTTGTAGAATAGAGTAGCTACATGGAAAAAGTATACTCTGAATAATTCTCGGATCAGCAAGAAAATTTAATACGGTAGTAGCAATAATTTTTTTAATTGCAAATACAAACATCAAATTAAAGTTTCAGAAAAAATAGTAAATAAACTTTCTTTCTTTCTGAATATGTTAAGCAATAGAAAATAGAAATATTAAAAAGGAACCATTTCAGCCTATGCCAGTGAATTAAAACAATGAACTAAAACAAAGCTAAGTTTCTACCATGCTGAGCACCATGAGCCAGTTGGACATCCATTTTGCAGATGTTTAGTGGGGAATTAATTCACTCATTTATACATGAGCTATTTTTTGAAAGCTATTTTATGTCAGACATTGAATGCAAAATGGTCTTTATCTTCAACAATATTATTATGTAATGTGGGAAGGAAACAATGAACAAGCATAAACAATGCAATACTAAAAATGCCACTGTGTTATACAGGTTGTGGTGTTGAATAGTGAGAGCAACTTGCAGAATGATGCAGAGGCAATGGGAATTTATCTGGCTTTAGGAATGGCCTTGACATCTGTTAATCATTAGTCTAATGTGTAGTGGCTTCAGAAGCTGTGGCAAATGAGTCTATTAGAAACACCCAAATTAGACAATCTGCAGGGAACAAGAGAAGATTTTACAATTGAGCTGTTTATCCCAATATTAGAAGATATCCAGCTATTGGCTCAGGGATTGGGATGGAATATAACACTGGGTAGAGGTGACTGTCACTGCTAAGAAAATGTCCAAATTTCTGAATTTCTATTCATGTAAGTCAGACTCTGAGAAGTGTGTGTGTGTATATATGTGTGTGTGTGTGTGTATAGAATAAGTTTATTTATAAGATAATGTATATAACATGTAAATAATGTATTCTATAAAGATTTTGTAGAGCTTATATACATACAATCTGGATCTCATAGTCGTCTATGGATTTGAATGTAATGAATTTGATTATATTATTTTCATATTCCTTTGATCTTAGATTTTATTTATGTTTTAGTCAATTGTATCAATGAAATGTAAGTTTTGTCTATTTTGGTCATGACTTACCTAGTACTTTCTTTGGTTAGTATGTTAGGAAAGTATAAGCAGACAGTTGACATTTTTTTAAAGAAAGTTTTTTCTATTATAGATATACCTTTCGAATGTCTATTATCTGCACTGTCTTTAGACAATATTTCTGTTATGACTAATGAGGGTTGTTTCAAGTGGCAGTTCCTGAAAGTCTCTCTTTTAAAAGCAATAACCATGTATTCTGTGCCATTTCTTAATTATAAATGCAATCACTGTATATTTGGATTTCAGCTAACTTAATAGACTTCTTGGCATCTGTTGAGTAAAATTATGGGATTTTTTGCATTTGAATGTGTAACAGACTATAAAGAGAAAACAATCAATGACGGAGTTTGTTAATGTTTTTATTCAGATAGATGTTTGGTGACATTTGTTGGCAACATTGGTGGAAATACAGCAGTGAACGAAGAAGGCAGAATGCTCATTTTCATCAAGCATAATTTTCACTGAGATAATGGCCCAAATGGAAAACAATCTTAATTTATAACATGCTCCTGATGCTAAAGTTATGTTTAAGAATTTGAATACATGCCACAGTAAAAGGGACTATCCTCTCTTGGGGCTGATAAGCTATTTTATGGGTAGCATGATCTAATGAATTGATTTTGATTTTTACCAGCTATCTTTATATGGACAAATTTTACTTTCTGGATGTGAAGCTCTTCTAAAATTCTTCTAAGAAATTTTCCCTTCCTTTTTTTCTTTAATCTGGTTTTATTGTACCTTGTAAGAAGCACTATAGTTTATGAATTACTGAACTAAGGGGGGAAATGGAAGGAAAGTACCTAGACCTTTTGGTTACCTAGCTAATGAGAGACAAAATCGAGAGTTATTATACGAGTAGATTTCTTGGGCTAGTATTTAACCACTCCCACTTTTCCACATTATCACCTAAAGGTTTAACCACTTGACAGATAATTGGAAGGCTGCTTCTCAGAGAATTGGGGCACTGTAAGTATAAATATGGTATTAGTTGAGGTTTCTTTTTGACATTCTTTTCTAATTACAAGCAAATTTTTTGGAAGGAGTTACCTGGTATGGGATATTTCCAGACTATAAAGTATATTCATAAATACAGTTATAGAGATTTAACACGGACATATGAAACACATTCTGAACATGCACTGAATAAAGAAACTATTCTTATAACTTTAAACTTATTTTTGGTATATGTAATTTAGTATATATGGAATTTATTTTAGGTTAATAAATAAATTACTATGGGAGCATTGAGAAAAACATGTACAATTACAATGGTACATATAACTGTAGGGGAGGTGGCAAGTCATAAACTATGTTATGGATAGTATAACCTAATGACATCACAGAATAATGTTTAAATCAGAAATTTATACTTTTTCATTCATAGTGACTGGTATTTTACTAATATGATTAATACTACTAAAAATTTTAAAACTAAAAAAATTGAATGCTGGCAGTTGTTCCCAATTGGTTTAACAAATATTAAAGTTTACGATGAATTCTAAATAGACAATTGTGACAACTGAAAAATGCTGAATGGAAGAGTTCTGAAACAGACTCTTCTGAATATACTTAGCCTACTATGAGTTTCTTGTCTTGGCTGGATTGCATAGGTGTCAGTTTGGGTCCTTTATTTTATTTTTGTGAATCATTTAAGTTTATTTATAAGGTGGAATTTTTCTGCTGTATCTATCACTGACATAGGAGATAATATTATATGCTTACATCATGTGTATACATTGTCATATGCATCTACAGCTTATAGGATTTATATGTGTGAAAGCTGAAAGTAACTGATATAGGAGAAGGGATGCAAATTTAAGCTGTCTGACCATGAAAGCAGAAAATCATTGTGGACATTCATTAATATAATCTCAACACAAGCTTCAGATCATATATGCCACTAAATGCAACATATACTAAAATAAATTTCAGTGGGAATAAAGAATTAATATAAAAGAATATGAAATATGAGGTAATGACATATTATTTTTTTTATTGTATGAGAAAGAATTTATTTTTTTTCCATACATCGTTTTGTTTTATTTTTTCCATTCAAGAACATAATTAAAGA
>PVIU01016014.1:0-46352 GCA_004026605.1 Ondatra zibethicus
TAAGGTATGTTTATATCTTTAACTAAAACTAATGTGTCAAGTAAACAGTAGTAAGAATCTCTAGTGATCTCTGACTATTTTACTGGAATTTGTCTAGTACTGAAAATGACATACATAAGTCTCTTAGAATTAATTAAAGGCTAAAGAATTTTAAAACAATAAGAAAAATAATAGAGCATATGAGTTGTTTTGCAGGTTATATTTACTAAGTTTAGGAAGTTGGCATGATTTATATTATTTAATGACAAAAATTTCTCTATTCCTCATTTTTCTCATTTATAACTAATGTTTGTTATCACCTGGTAGGACTCCTGAGGGAAAAGATGTAAGTCTAGCACACGTATTTAAATTTATTCGTTATACACATTTGTCTGAAATTTATCATGCTTCTATATCATGTAGGAAGATGTGGAATTTATTATTAGTAGTAGTCATTGTATTTGTGAACTGAATTCCACACCTAAGACTCAGGGAATATTGTGGAAGAGGAAAAGAAAAAATTATAAGAGTCAGATGATCGGGAAGTTCGCCATTAGATTGGGTCTCCTAGTAATGTATAAAGCAAGAGGCTTAAAGTCTCACCAACATCCTAGCCCAAACATGAGCTAAATAAGGAAAACAAAAGACACACTAAAGTGAATCAGAGATGTCCATAAGTCCTCAACCCTACGCAAAGAAGTACAGGCAACAAAGGAATGCTGAGCATGGGAGAAATTGTCTTCCCCAGGCAAGAGCACACCAATTGATTATATAATACCATGTGGTAGACCTAAAAATACACATACATATAACATTATAAAGAAGAGCAGTTCATATTTAGGAATACATGTGTATATCCACATACATACGTGTATATATATATATATATATATATATATATATATATATATATGTAGCAATAATACAAAGAGAGCATGAATTTGATTAAGAGTGAAGAAGGGTACACTGGATGGTTCAGAGGAAGGAAAAGAAAGGGAGAAATGCAATTATATCATAATCTCAAAAAAAGTAACTGAAAAATTAAAGACTGAATTTTCTCAAAATGTCCCCATATGTGTTTTATCATTTCAGTTTGATTTTCTTTGGCATAAAACAACTGTACTCATGGATGAGTTATCGTATTGTATTTTATGCATTCATGCATTATACAATAATTAAATTGGAGTACTTATACTCATTATCTCAAATACTTAACATTGCTTTGTGCTTATACCATTCACTTTCCTCTCTGGTAGCTGTCACTGGGTCTATTCATACCATAAATCATCCAGCCTGTGCCTTTCTCCTTCTTTCTACCCTTCCTAGGCTCTGTTAAACATTCTTGTCACCACTGTATGAAAAACAACTAACTGTTTTATGTCATACATGTAAGTGAAACTACACATTTTTATGTACTTTCTGTATGTGTTGCCCTTTCTGATGATATGCAAATAACTCTTTATTGACAAATCCCATCACTGGACACATAATTTACAGGAAACCATTATGTAAAAGAGTGGCCTGAGTTCTCACACACACAATATTCACAATAGAGAATCAACCTAAGTGTCTAACAATTATTAGATTGTAATTTTTTCTTTTTCAAAAATTTTTCTTATTTTCTATCATTGGCCCCTTCCCTTTCTTTCCCCTAAATGATCCTTTATACCCATTCTTGCTCTCTTTCTAATTCATGGCTACTTTTTTCATTAATTGTTGTTGCTTACATATATGTATTGCTAAATACATGACTGCTATCTGCTCAGTCTGTATGAAATAATTTGTATATATTTTTCTCAGGACTGAACATTTCAGGGAGATTGTGTCTTCCCGTAATGTCAGATATACCAATAATGTCTGATCTACATGACTGATTTAAATGAGCTGGACAAGGACAGAAACTTTAGACATGTGAATGAGGACAGGAAAATCCACAAGCTATCAAGCCTATGCCTAGAACTTCAGGCAACTGGATGCTGAGAAAGGAAAAAAAAAAAAAAAAAAGTCTTGCCAGAGAAGAACACAGCAACTGGAATGGATAACGTTTGGTGTGGTTTGTTTTAACTCGAGAACTCAGGAGATATTCCCAAAACTTTTATCTGCACTTGTTTTTAATTAAGAAAATGATGACTCCTTGTACTTGAAGATGCTATTTGTGAGGTGGATATACTATAATGATACCACACACTGCTTTTATGTATGAAAATATCTTTACAGTGGAAGAAGGACTTTTTGTGAAAACTTAGCTTTTCCAATGAGAAATAAAGGAAAAACCTCTGATGGTCTTTCTTTGCCCTTGATTTTCCTTCAGTTAGACATCCCCAGCTGGGAAGACACGTACACAGTTCAGGCCCAAGAATACACCATGGAAATGACTCCACTTCCCCAAATAAGCTTTCTTTTTGTAGCCTCTCGTAGGGTACAAATGGACTGAAACACATTGTTACTCATGCAGTTTTGTAATTAAGTCAGAGTCAAAATTTTCTGTCTGCCAACACATTCTGTGTGCTTCTGTTTCCAGATTGTTCTAGGCGTCCCAACTCATCTTACTTGAGCAAATATGCTTGTACTGATAATATCAATGTTATCTTTTAAAATAGGCCTCTGTTTAATTTAATGAGAAATACTGGATTGAATAGTCACCTTTAAAGACCATTTCAAACATTTTTTTTTTTATTGGAGTTGCTTCCACTTGCCAGGATTCTTTTAAACGTTCTTCCTGTGTAGAAAGAGAACAATGAGCAACCTGAGCCCGCGTCTGTACATATTTAGAGTACCCACTCAATTTGCATTAATAAAGATTTAACCGTAGCAAATTAATTTGTGAGGTGACTTGAGCTGAAGTCTTTAAAGGAGCCCTGGAGAGCTATTGTGAAACCATTGAGTGCAGGAACGGCATTCAGTGTGCACTGTGCCTGTGAAACCTCCGCAACAAAGCCTGCTCGAGTACGGTGTGAGCTCTGCCTGTTAGTGCAATGCTGACCCAAGGAAGGAGCATAGCCAAGGTCTCGGAGCCATAATAACATGTCTCCTTGGTGAATCAAACAGCAGCTCTAACATGATCTTCCTGCCTTTCATTCATAAAGCTTACAAGTACTCAATGCCCATCTATCATGGGCTCCTTTATGCTTTAGTTCTAGATACACAGTAGAGTTCAAACATGCTGTGTCCTTATTGACCCTGAATGTATATTAACTTTAAAACAGGTATTTTCCATATTAAATGATCTTCTAGTGCAACTGTTACAAAATGAAAATAAACAGGTCGTGCAATAATGTAACATGGGGGTTACATGCAATTTGATTGGATTGAGATTACAGCTTTACTGAGAAAGACCTGAATGTTGTGAAGAAGACAGACCACCACAGAAAAAAATGTGGCCAGAAGGCTAGCAGTAGAATAGCCTCAAGATAACCAGGATAGGGAGGGGCTGTACACCAACTCATCCACTGATAAGAAATCATTTTACCTATGGCTTTGAGTTGTACTTTTTAGAAAAATCCAACAGAAGTTGTTGTTTTTTTCTAAAATACTTACTTTTGTTGATTGCATCTCATCTGTGATGTGTTGGATGGATTTTTGACCAGACATGAATGGAAAGAAGGAGAAATAGAGTTAGTATAAAAGTAGTTCAGACCTTGAATTGGTGTAATAGTAAATCAGTGTTGCTTCATGCAAGATTCCAAAGGTTAATGGACCAAACACATAAGAAACAGGATGTGGAGAGGCAAAGGAAGGAAAGAAAAACATTACCCTTGCATTTTATAACTTAACAGTTGAAGATGTGGCCGGGCATTTATTGTCTACAGACAGGGAAGGAGGTTCTTGGAGAACAGAAATCAAATGCTGCTTACATATATTGATTTTACCGTAACTATTTCCTTCCCCCTTCCTCCTGGATAACTAAGTTTGGCATTCTTCAAAGAAGGGAGTCATAAAGGATACAGGACTTTGACGGGAATCTTAGTCACAAGAAAGAAACACATATTTTTTTGATAATCATTGTTACTTGCCTGTAATTAGTTGCATGAGTAACACTCAGATTGCAGGTGAGTAAGCACTGAGCTGTTTCCAGGCATTACAAGCTGCTAGCAAAGCTGTGAACCTCACATTTCCCTTTGAATAGTATAAAAATTAAGGGGGGGTTCTCTTCTAAGAAAAGCATATTTTAAAATCTACATGACACAGAGATCACTGCCATGCCATGATCCCATGTTCTGTTTCAGGTCAAACCAGTTCCTTATTGAGTTCTATGAGACACATCTTATAATGATAGGACAATCCCTCCCACCATTGTGGGAAGTATCCTGAAATCCACATATGTGTAATTTTCTATTTATAACTATCAGCAATTATTAGAAGAAACATCTAGGAGCCTATCAAAGCAATTATGAAAAATGAGTAGTACTCATTGCCAAGTAACATCATCAAAAGCTGGCAAGATACCTTTTCTGAACTGTGCTGGAAAGAGATAGTCTGATGAAGTTATGTTTCCTTCACAGTGAGTCAGCACAACTGAACCATAGTAATGGTTGATTCTCAGAATGCCTCCCTTTTTTCAGGGTTTGTAATGTGATTGGTCTCTTTATTGAACAAACCAAAATACTTGCCTTCACACAGTATTCCTTGGCCAGTGATAAGGAAAGTTCAAAGCAAGGCCCTGGCTCTTAAAGCACTGGCCAAATGGCACACCCACGTGGGGCTGACTACACCCGTGTAAAACCTGAGAAAGCTTGGAAAGAAATTCAAGACAGAAAAAAAGAATTAAGCATGGCTTCTTGGTAGCCGACATTTTTTTCAGATGGGTTCTGTTTGTTGGTGGCAAGCAGGTACACCATGGCTCCTTTAAGAGAAGTCTTTCTGATTCAGCATTAGCAGCAAAATAAACCAACAAAATCACATGATTATAAAGAGTCGCTTCCTGGTTCCTGCTGCCAGCACAAATTTTGGCTCTTTCAGGATACTGAGCATTTAAATGTGGTTTATGAGTAGAATGGTACAACGTGCTTAATGCAACATAAACCTGCTGTGTGCCTGAAAATGGGGTACTATGCATGGCTCTCAGTGGCAGTGAATACACCTCTGCCATGTTGAACTAGGCAGAGCGAACAGGCAGGGTGGCAGAGTTGGTCCTAGCCATGCCCGGTTAGCATTTGGGGAAAAAAAGCACTCCAAAATAATTAAATATAAGCACGCAATAAAGACAAATTCATATTTAAAAAAAATGACCTCAAAATGGGCCACAGTGTTAAATAAATGTATATAGGCTTGGGAGAGAGAAGAAAAAGAGTAAAGATACAGTAAAAGTAATATAAAAGAATACAGACATTCATAGATTAAAGAAGAAATATAAGCCACATAAAAATGAAAAATATATATAGTGTGGATTATGTATACTATTGTGTTGTCTTAGAAATTTTGATGTAAATGAGCTAATTACAGAGAGATATTTTATTGTGCATGCTGCTAAGCTAAACCAATATATATAATTTAATTTTAATTTCTTAAAAATTTGGGTCAAAGGAAGTGTTGCTTTGGAAAAGAGGTTCTTTTCGTTTCCACAGAAGTTGAGAACTTGTGGGTTCCTTCCACACTGATGTGGTTTGAAGGATTAAGATCCCCTGAAAGGTCTCTGTAAAACTCTAAAAATACTTCATCCAAAAAAATGTAGGCAGCAGTTTGGAGAAAATTATGCCCAAATTCCCAAATATTGTTTATAAATGTTTGTTTCCATTTGAAGGGGGATATGATATAGATATGAAAATTTTACATTGGTATGGATCTCGGTTTATTGATACAAATTCAAGGTCAATTTTGTTATATGTATGTCTACTCTTGATTAAGGTAATGTGTTTGTGCATCTCATTTAATAATCAAGAAATAGAGGTTAAAAGATAATCATCTATAATAGTCAAGCCTGTAGTCATGTTAGTTAGGTTTTCTAGATGCACAGATATATTTGCCAATTAGATAGATATTCTTCAAACCTTTCAAAGACTAACAGAATATGGCATTTAAAATGTTTAAGAAATTAGGACTTTTCATGACAATGAGACAATCTGCTCCTGGCAGCACCAATCTGCTTCAAAAAGATGATGGGTATGAAGAGGCACCTTATAGAGTTTTTTAGCCATTTTGGCAAGAAACCGTTCTTGCCTGGACAGCTTGATGTTATGCTGTATGAACTGGATATGTGGGACCCACAGAAAAATGACTGCTGAACTTACCTAAAGAAAGTGAGACAGTCCTTCGGGGTTCCTACTTCATGAAAGAGTCCTCCAGACATTTTGCAAAAGAAAGTGACTGACATACTATCAATATAGGCAGAACTGTCTTTCAAATTTTCTGCTTCACGAAAAAGTTTGCCAGATACTATGCTCCTGTAAGCTGAAGATTGGATGTCCCAATGTTATAGAAGAACTTTGGATGACTGTCCAGGTAGTGAAACGTCTCTGTCAATTCTAGAGTTTTGAAAGTTGCTTACAATGCACTTCCTGTTTACTTAGATAATATTATATCCTTCTGGAGTCTTTGATGAAGTTGAAGAATAGATAGTTATAATTATAGTTTTCCTTAGTTATGATAAAATATAAAGTAGATATAAATATTGTAACTACAATTTTTGTTTGATAACAGTTTTGTTTTATGTAATTTTACTATGTTAAAGTTAAAGCCCTTCTTTTTTATTTGGACCAAAATGTGAAAATGGTGTGGGAAGTACTTCTGTCTATATGTTGATTTTATTGGCTAATGAATAAAGCTGTTTCAGCAAGTGGTTAAGCAGAATGAAGTAAGCCAGGAATTCCAAGCAGAGATAGAGGAATAATTAGGCAGAGTCAGTGTGATGCCATGTAGCTGCTGGAGGAGAAAGATGTGTGCTGCCAGCCAGAACCTTACCAGAAGACCATGAGCCTTGTAATAAAATATAGAATAATTTATAGAAAAATAATTTATAGAAAAAAGAAATGGATTAATTTAATATGTAAGAACTAGCTAGAAATACACCTAAGCTATTGGTCAAACAGTATTGCAAATAATATGGTTTCTGTGATTATCTCTGGTCTGGGCAGCTAGGAAAAAAATGAACAGCCTCCACCAACAGACAACTTTCTGATATTTCAGATAAGCTTGTTGCAGCTATTTTTGTCATATTTCATTTCTAATAATAAAAAATCTCCCAAATGAGTAGGCAATCCAATTGCTTACCCATATTTTATGGTTCTGGTCTTGTTCTTGTAAAGGTCAGATAGCTTAAGTTAATACAAAGTGTGCTTTTGAATGTGTGCATGGGCTCCATACTTCACACATATCTATTGCACTCTACTATTCACTACACAGGAAGAGGGGAGAACCATAGACTATCAGTATTTTCCTATTAGCATCTGAACTTTCCAGCTCTACTAAGAACCCATTTAAAACTATCACTACTTATGGAGGAGAAAATAAAAAAAAATCAAATATAGTTTCAAACATGTTTTGAGAAAATATTGGAATAATAATAATAAAAATATTAAATGAGATTCATTTGGAGTTAACTTCTTATAGGACTTTTATAAGAAGTTGTTTTTTATTTAATTCTCTATGTATGGGATTTACAGTGTATATTTTAACCAGGTTCTAAGCAAGGTCCTCAATGTGCATTGTCCCCCATCACTTATTTTGCCAGGATTGAATTTGGCCCCTACACATGCAAATCAAGCATGCTGCCATTTATCTGAGTTCCAGTCACTACTGTACCTCTCCTCTTCTGGCTCCCTCATCTGATGAGGACAATATAAATATAAATCAATCCATATTTCATAATAACAAATAGAAAGTCCCATTTTTGTTTTTATTAGAATCAGGAACACATGTGAAGAGTGCATTAAAAATCACACCCCAATACAACAACTGACAGTCAGTGACAATCTAATTGCATTTCTACAATCCCAGAGAAGCTATTTCTTGTCACTTATAATAATGCTACAAATTAACAATCAACTGGAAAGAGACAGTTTTAGATGCAACCTCTTCACAATTTAAAGCAGGTCTTTGGTACTTAACTCATTACTGGAAGAGCTAAATGTTCCTAGAAAGCAAATGTGGCTCTCCTTTTTGCTATGTACCACATGTTATGACCAAAAGTGAAATTGCAAGGTGGCCTGTGCACCCCTGGAGCACCAACAGACGGATAGCACTGGTGACATGACTAAATAGTCTCTGTATTGCTAATAGCTTCCTCTGTATATGAAGTGGAGCACGAGGCATGAGGAGAATTATAATTGGAGCCACTCAGTATTTGCTCATTTCACACACTGCGTGGCAGGGCTGTGGTAAGGAGCACAGATGTTTAAGAAATGTCAGTTTGATTCTGATCTGTCATTTTCTACCTTTCATGACTTCATGATGTAGGCAGCAGCCATGTGTTCTTTATATCTTTAAATTGATTAAAATAATAAAATTGAAACAAATGAGATACATAATTATGTAGAAACAATCCTTATGGCTTCACGTCATGGCATCAGACACATAGGACACATCTGCCAATCAGAGATGGTTCTGATGAACTGCACAATTTTAAACAGTCACTTTCACCTCAGTGACTACATTGTAATCCAACCAATCTCCAAAGTTCTAGAACATAAGACTCTGTTTCCCCTCCAGTTGCTTTCCCTGTTAATACTTCTGAATTTAGATACCGGACATAACATCAACACATAAATCAGACCAGAGTTTCTTCTTGTACAACCCACTTTTATAGTGCCTTTTGGTTTAATGGAGTAAAATACAAGCTTGCTACTTCTGTTCACGAAACTTCATATAGCATGCCTCATATTTACCTATTTTAACTCATTCCCTATGCCTCCCATCTCCTCTTCTTCTCTTTCTCCTACTTTCAAGATATAATGTCTCCTTTCAATGTTGCAAGCATGTCTCTGCCATATATATTTAACGTGATTAATCTCATCATTTGAAATGTTTCTGTCCTTTATTATCAAAGAACTTACTTGAGTTCAATCAGTTTCCAATTTGGTTTACCATCCTATCAGATACCATGTAAGACTACTTGCTTATAGCTGGTCACACTAATTTCTCTGTATACTTTTACCATTGCCTGCTAATCTACTTACTCACATGGTATTTCCTTATTTATTATTTGCTATTATCTACTGTATAATAGAGAGCCATATTTATATCTTTTGTTCAATGCTGTCCCTTACTGCCTATCAAATTCTCTGGTAAAAGCAAGTGCTTAGTAAGTAATTTTAGTGATTGAATAGGGCATGGAAATTTTGAAGATATTATTTCCATTCCTAGTACCACTGAAGATTAAACTCATCATTTAATCTTAACAATTTCAATCTGAAGTAGGTACTATTTTTAATTCCATGAGGAGGGTGATGCTTAAGCAATATTAATGCCCTTTTGTCTTTGCACAACTAATTTTTAGATTTTGTAATTAATGAATAATAACTACACTTATTAGGTGTTGTGTGATGCTTTGATACGTGTGGATAATGAACAGATCAGATGAAGTTGTCTAAAACCAACTCTTAAACATTATTAGAGAGAATGTGAATTTATACATATGTAATCATAATGAGTATAAAAAGTCCTCAGAAAAAAAATGAAAGTAGAACTACAGTAGTATCAAGCAATCATACTGCTGAACCTTTGTTCTCTTAATAAATGATAGTAGATAATTTTTTATCTGGACATCTTAGCTTAGATAGATACTAGAATCATTGTTAGGGAAAATAAAGCAATTGGCAAGCAATCCAAAACAGAGTGTAAATCTTTCAGAAACTTAACAGCTCTTTTCCCTGAATTATCCACTTCTATCTTCTCATAATTATATCTACAAGGTTTCTGCTTCTTGGATATAGCCCAGATTTAAAAGGTCCACATAATTTGATCTTGTAAGTCATTCACAAGTGAAAGTTGAAGTTTGAGGCTCAAATCAGTGCTACCAAGTAGACAACTTTGTAAGAATAGCTACATGAGGTAGATAAATTAAGCTGAGATATGAATCTTTCTTTCAATGCATGTCTCTCTTACTGTACAGTTGTTTATATGTGGTATGATCACTAAATTAGATTTAGGTACATTACATAACTTTTCAATCATTGAAAGCAATATGTGTGTTAACTTGAACACATAACTGTTCGACTCTGAGAAACAATGAATACTTTCAATGTGAAAAGGCCTCCATCTTTGTCTACTTATACCTATGAGGCCACAGGAAGAACTTTAAAAGATCCTTCTACAAGGGAAATACATACATATTATAGACTAAAGAACTCATTTTTATCTAGATAAAACAAAATTCCATCCAACTACATAACTTGGTTTTTGTTGTGGTGTTTTTTTTCCTTTCTTTCTTCCTTCCTTGCTTCTTTCCTTCCTTTCTTTCTATGTATTCTTTTTATGCAGTAGATGACTTAGCCACAATTTATATGTTTTTACTCAAAGACAGGTGATTCTGCATGAAAAAAAAAAAACACATTCTAAGAGAGTGATAAATCTCTTGGTGCATCTGTGTTTAAATAGATGAGAATGGAACTGATCACCAAAATTTACACAAGTTAAAAATTAGCTGGTGAGCCTAGTTGAAAACAGAGATCACTTTGGGTACATTATTTACTAGAGAAGTATTAACTACATAAGTTCACTAAGTCACGTTATGCATTAAAGGAACCCAAGGGCACTTCTTGACAAAAATGGAATAGCCCAAATTTACCACAAACCGTGACTAAAACAGAATGCTCATTTTCAGAAATATTGAGTTGATGTCACAAGTTTGAAAAAAAAGAAACATAAAATAGAAAAACTCAAGCACAAGGAAAATGACTCCCTTTATGATATCTTCCCTAAAGGTTTCAGCAAAGACAAACTGATTTGAGTGCCTGGTCAAACACAGGCACTCCTGCTAGGGAGGAGGAGCTGGGATCTCTGAACAGATTTTGATCAGCAGGAGGGTCTCTTTGGAAGGGATAGAGGGAGGGGAGTCTGTCTGCCAGGCAGTTTATGGATAGATGAGCAGCTGAATGGCTTGATAAGATAAGAAGGAATACTTCTAAGGCCACTTCCCCCAGGAAAAATTTTCCCATCCATGTGACAGGTCTTGGATGCTTTCCAAAGGCTTAATTTACCAGATTATATTTCTCTTGCTTCCTGAATAGAAGAGATACAAATACAAAGAGTTTATGTGAAATATGTAAGTTAATTTGTAAATAAGAATGCATTTAGAAATAGCTACAATTATAGATGAAGGTAAAGATAATACTGATATTTATTTGTTCTCTTTTGACAAATCTTCACAATAATTTGAAGTAAACAAAATATTAAAATTAATGTAGACTCACATTTAAAATTCATAAAATCAGCATTCCAAAGTGGCACAATCCCTTGGATTTTTGTGCAACTATTAAGGACCATTTTAGCAGACATTCAACTGAAATTACTTCAGATTTCACTTTCTTTTCTTTTTTCGTATTTGCTTTTGTTTTTGTTTTTCAATTAGTAGAGTCTTTCTGTGTAGTGCTCACTATCCAGGAACTCACTATGTAGACCGATATGTCATTGAAGTCTCAGAAATCAGCCTGCATCTACCTCCCAAGTTCTGGGAATAAAGGTACATGTCACCATGACTAGCCAGATTTCTTTTACTGTGTTACCCAAAGGGAAGACTCCAATCACGTAAGATTCAATAGAAACAACGTGGGATAGAAAAGTAGCAGTATAGTTAAGATAGTTGCTGCTCTAGCAGAGGATCTGGATTTCAGGTGCCAGCATCCACATGATATTCCAACATTATCTAGAGCGCCAATGTTTGGTATCCTATACACACGTTTTGCTTCCTTAAGCACCAGACAGACACAGGAAGCAGACATTTATGTAGGCAAAACAGTCCTACATATAAAATAAACAATCCATTTTAAAGAAAGTGTGACACATGATTAATGTCATTATCCCAACACTCAGGATGAGCTTAGTGAGTTTGAGGTCAACCTTGTCTACATAGCATGATCTAGGCCTGCTAGGACTATACAGTGTGACCCTATCACAAAAGAAAAAGGAAAAAAGAATGAAAGAAAGAAAAAACAACATCACTATTTTTAGATCTTTTTCAAACAATTTCAGAAAATAAAATTATACTTCACAACATTCTCCTTTATTATAAAAGTATATTGTATGTATCTTTATAAATGTGGTTTGCATGTAGGCACACAGTCTTTTGTTGCATGTGTCATAAGCCAATAAACATATAGGTATATAAATATACATATACAAATCACATCTTTGAGATTTTATTAATTTTCTTTGAGTTCTCAAAATTAAAGGACTATTTTAAATATGAATATTATTTTTAAATTATTTCCTGTAATATAACCTTGGAAACAAATTTAATCATAAATAGGAATGAATCTCCTTTGTCTTTACTATAAGATTGCTTTCAAGCCTAAGATGGGGACAGTCTAGTTTATCAGAAACAGCAAAATGCTTAAGGCTATGAAAATCAGGTTTTGAAAAATATATATATATGTATGTATACACATACACACACACACATATATATATATAATTTAATTTCATAAAAATTGACATTTTCTTCCTAATTATTTTTCAGTTTAGTATGTAGGGTAGCTTACAAAAGATAATGGATTTCATTTCCCTGTCTCATGAACTTTATTTTCAAACAGCCTACCAACCTTCATTTCCCCCATGCTTCTTGTCTCATGTTTTTGTACCCTTCTTTTCTATAGTTCCCCACATCTACATTCTTATAATATGTATTATACATGTTTTCCAAACTCTTATCCTGTGTTCCTACTCTCTCATCATCTCCTTCCTCCTTTCATGACTCAAATACACTTATGTAAAAACACACATACACACATAAAATGCTAAATCTAGAATCAACATACATGAGAAAATATGAAGCTTTTCTGAGTTAGGATTGTTTCAGTTATTTAAGGACAACTTCTAAAAAGAAAAGAAGAAGAAAATTAGTCTCTTCTATGGATGAATTTTGTTATGGTTTGTCTGATCTAAAGTGGTCAGGCCTAAGACCATACACATATACACACATAGGAGCAAGCAAATTGCATGCATATGTGTGTACACAAATACAATATATGTGTGTGTTTGCAACAATACTGTAGACAAAGAAATTTAAAGATTTTTAAGGGAGAGTATTTAGGAGGGATTAGAATAAAATAAATGGAAGTCTGAAGTGATTTATTTCTATTTTAATTAAAAACATACTTTAAAAGTAGAAATTCCATCCAATTGGTGTCTTAGAATGCTCTAATTAATACTTTTTTAACGTTTTATGACAGTGGGTTTAAGATGATGATTTAGAAGAAAGTAGAATCTGTCAAATTTTTTTTCCTGAATTTTTTACTGTACCTATGTTTTGTTTCTGGGAAAGATGTATAATGAAAACAGAGAGAAAATGATTCTTTAAATAATACACTTATTTAGTATGCATTAAAGGAAATAGAATGGTAATTGATGGGATTCCATAATGAAAATAAGAAGGCAGATCAAGGATTTGAGTGGTTTAGAAAAAAAACTATGGTGTTGCTTTCCATTAAAATAAACATCAACACTGTTGCAAAAATGAAAGTACATTGTCACATTGATGACATCAGTGCCCCAAACACCAGTACCTTGGACTGGCTTTTCTCTAAAACCATCTTTATGCCCACAGGAAAGAGGAGTATAGTACAAATCCACCTTCTGTGTTTAAACCTTAAAAGTCATAAAATCATTATTTACTATATATTAATATTTTTATGTATATACAAAATGACCCTTACTTCTGTGTGTTTAAGAATGATGTTTGGAAACACAAGAAATCATTGTCAAAAGCATTACTATTTTTGGACAGTCATTATTATTTCTGTCTTTCAATCTGTGTATTATAAAAACATTTTTTTTAAAATAATGATTTAAGAAAAAAACATTTACTTCCTATTTCTATGCCCTAATAACTGGAATTGTTAAGGCTCTAGCATACATAGTTCCCAATTTAGAAGGACACATTACAATAGTTTTCAGTATGAAGGCATTGAAGTTTTAGGTAGAAAAGATGAAGAAACAAGATATTGATTAGCTATCTGGTACAAATATTTAATTTCACAAAGAAAATACAGAGAAACTAAGAAACATTAATAAAAAAATAATGTTTTTTTTATGAATTAAAACTTTTGTAAAATGCTTTTGGTTTTCATCTGACTGTTAAAGATTCTACTTTATAATTAGAATTATTGCATCATGATAAGTGCCTATTTAATGGTCTGATTATTTCTAGGGAGTCCTCTCTTTTGCAAATTCCTTTCTTAATTAAAATTCAGATTTACCTTTCCTTCTAATATATACAATATCGCATGAGCAATACTAGGCCATTTTTGATGTTTGGATATATCAAAACCAAATTTCTGCCTATGGTATGCTTAGCATCTGTGCTCATTTTCAGGAGCGTTCTTCCTCCCTGAAGATTAGTAAGTATTTGGGAACCTAGTTGTCTTGCTGTGAGTTGCTCTATGGAAACCCATCTGAAGAATCCAGGGCTGAGTTTAGGAAGAGATTCTGTTGCTTCTCTCAGGTCTTAGAGGATTACAGCCCTCACCAACAGACTATGTAACTTCATTGAAATTCTAATCCAGACTGGAGAGGTAAAGTGTCTAGGTTCACTTCTGGAGGGCCCAGCTCTCTAGACCCTAACCCCTGGAGGCACATCCCGCTCCCAACCCCCCACTCAGTGAAGCCTGAGAAGCCTGGGAACAGTCTCCCCACACCAACTACTATCCCCCACCACATCTGAGATCACTGGAGTCTTGACCCTGACAGCCTTTGGAGAAGTAAGTTTCTGGGCTCCTGACTGGAGGACCCAGCTTTCTGGACCCTAGCCCCCTAATGCATATCTTGGGACCCACCCCCACCCAGGAAAATTCCAGTGACCTTGGAGCAGCCTGCCCACACCTGAAACCATCATCCACCTCATCTCTGACCACTGATGGAGAAAACAAGATATTCCATGACAAAACCAGATTTAAAAAATACCTATTCACAAATCCAGTGTAACAGAAAATACTCGATGGAAAACTTTAACCCAAGAAAGTTAGCTTCACTAAGGAAAACACAGGCAAAATATAATCTCACACTCACACCTCACACCAGCAAACCCCAAAGAAGGGAAACACACAAACACTACCACTAAAAAATAACAGAAATTAACAATCACTGGTCATTAATATCTCTTAATATCAATGGACTCAATTCACCTATAAAGCTACAGGTTAACAGAATGGATACTAAAACAGGACCCATCCTTCTGCTGCATAGAAGAAACACACTACAAACTCAAAGACAGAAATTACATCAGAGTAAAGGATTGGGAAAAGATTTTCCAACCAAATGAACCTTCGAAAAATACCTAACAAAATAACTTTCAAACTAAAATCAATCAAAAGAGATGGAGGACACTTAATGCTCATCACAGGAAAAATCCATCAAGATGAAGTCTCAATTCTAAACATCTATGCCTCAAATAAAAGAGCACCCAAATATATGAAAGAAACATTATTAAAGCTTAAATCTCACATCAAATCCTAACACTAAGATGGGGAAACTTAAACACTCTGCTCTCACCAATGAACAGGTTTGATAGATGGAAACTTAACAGAGATATGAGAGAACTAAAAGATGTCATGACTAAAATGGACTATAGAACATTCCACACAAACACAAAGGAATATTCTTTTTTTCTCAGCACCTCATAGAACCTTCTCTGAAATTGAGGACATACTCAGTAACAAAGAAAACCTCAACAGATACAAAATATGAGTAATCCCTGTATCTTATCAGATCACAATGGCTTAAAGCTGGAATTCAACAACAACACTAATTTCAAAGAATGTACAAACTCATGGAAATTGAAGAATGCTCTATTAAATCATCCCTCAGTTAAAGAAGAAATGAGAAAGAAATTAAAGACTTCCTAGAATTCAACAAAAATGAATGCACAACATACACAAACCTATGGAACACTATAAAATCAGTGCTAAGAAAAAATTCATAAGACTCAATGCCTGTATAAAGAAAATGGAGAAATCTCGTACTAGAAACTTAACAACACATTTGAAAGCTCTAGAACAAAAGGAAGCAGACTCGCCAACGAGGAGTAGACAACAGGAAATAATCAAATTGTGGGTTGATATCAATAAAGCAGAAGCAAAGAAAACAATACAAAGAATCAATGAGTTGTTTCTTCAGAAAAATCAACAATATAGACAAACCCTCATCCAAACTAACTAAAAGGCAGAGAAAAAATATCTAAATTAGCAAACTCAGAAATGAAAATGGGAGGCAAAAAATAATTAGCTCATACCTCGAATATCTGTACATCACAAAATTTGAAAATCTAAGCAAAATGGAAAATTTTTTGAATAGGTACCACATACCAAAATTAAATCAAGACTAGACAGACAATTTAAATATACCTATAACCCCTAAGGAAATAGAAGTTGTCATCAAAAGTCTCCCTAGCAAAAAAGGCCAATCACTGGATGGTTTCAGTGCAGAATTTTACCAGCACTTCAAAGAAGAGCTAATACCTATATTTCTCAAATTGTTCCACATAACAGAAACAGAAGGATCATTGCCAAACTCTTTTTACAAAGTTACAGTTACACTTATACAAAAAAACACACAAAGACTCATATAAGAAAGAGAATTATAGATCAATCTTCCTCATGAACATTGATTCAAAAATACTGAATAAAATACTGGAAAACCAAATATAAGAACATACAATGCTCAAACTGGCTTCATCTCCTACGAACATCTGTTGATGTAATCCACTGTATAAATAAACTGAAAGAAGAAAACCTTATGATCTTCTCATTAGATGCCAAAAAAGCCTTCAACAAAATCCAACACCCTTTCATAATAAAAGTATTGGTGAGATCAAGGACTTCTACTGGGTGAACCTGCATAGGATCAAACTAGGACCTCTGAATGTGGGTGATAGTCATGTGGCATGGGCAGCCTATGGGGCCACTGGCAGTGGGACCAGGATTTATCCCTAATGCTTGGACTGATTTATTGAAGCCCATTCCCTATGGAGGGATACCTTGATCAGCCTAAATATTGGGGAGAGGGCCTTGAACCTGCCTCAAAGTGATGTGTCATACTTTGCTGACTCCCCGTTGGAAGACTTACCCTCTCTGAGGAGTGGATGGGGAGACAGGGTAGGCAGAAGATGGAGGCAGCAGGAAGAGGGGAGGAAGTGGGAACTGAGATAGGTATATAAAATGAGAAAAGATAATTTTAAAAAATAAATGAATTAATTAAAAAAATAAAGAAATTCTAATCCAGAACATACCTCAGCTGCTTCTGGACTTCAAAATGTCACAAACCCTGTGCAGCAAAGAAGGGTTTGATTACAAACTTTACTACTAAAACCATGCGTTATATAGTACTGTCCCATGCACTCACGTTAGCTCCTTTTCTCCTTGTAAATGTTTGTCACATGCATTGAGGTTCTCATTTTACAGAAGTTATATAAACTCATAGAGGGGAAATTATTATTGAAGTTTGAATGGTTCTCATCAGCCCAATTATACCTGAGTACCTTCTGGGAATTTAAGCCTTTTGGGGACTAATTGTGGTAAATCTCATGTTTATGCAAAGTCTACTTCTTTGATTTTATTACTGACTGCATTCTAATACTTTGACAGAGGATGGAGTTAGGAGTAAATGTTAATATGTGGTACAGCTGCTTCAAGCAACCTGATCCTTTGGCTGCAGCTGGCAACAACTACCTTTCCCAGCATGCTCTGGTTAGCATTTTGATCTTGATAAACACTTTCTTCTCTGACTGTCGCTATAGGAGTGATGGTTGTCACAGCCACACCTTAGCTTTCTACAGTACACACATTCTGTGGTTTGCCTCTGCTTATTGAAAACACAATCTGTTGTTCACGCCTTCTAAATATGAGACATTTCCCCTGGGTTGCAGATATGGGCAACCTTTCTGGGAGAAGTAATTTCATGCAGATTGTACTGGGTATAGGATGAGAAAATCTCAGGGACTTGACTAGAATAAAGGGTTGGAACTCATACTTGTGAGTTTCCTTTATGTCTATTCTTCTGATACGTCAGCTTGTCTGTTATCTAGACAAGTTAATAAGTAAGTATGGGTAGATTGAGCAAAATGTGTGAAAGGGCTGTGATACCCAGGCTACCCTTTAGAGTGGTGTAATTTCCAGTTATTGAACACTCCCATTAGCTTTGCTGGCTATCGTGATGCCTATCAACTTTTTCAGGATAGCACACATATTTACTCAGTCCACACAATGGGATGGGGACTTAGATCAATGTACAGTCTAGAGATAATCGGTAGACCCAGGACATAAAAAACATTTGCTTGTTTCCTGAACCAAAACATAAAATAAATCACTATTGTCATCTCACTGCTTTTTTCCTCATCTTCTTTTTATTTTATAGTTATTTTTTATTTTTTGGGTGGGGGCAAAATGAAGGTGTGGGGAGCCCCAAGAAGCGAAGTTCAGCCATTTGTCTCCCGTGGGCCAACTAATGCGGTGAGAAATGTTGAAAAGCAGATCTAAAAGTCCAATTCCTTGTGGCCAGAGTGGAAATAGGGATTGATAACAGGATCTAGATACACTCCAAATGGGACATGCTTATGTTATTATGACCAACTGATGAATTAAATTCAAATCCCACATGGTCATATCCTGTTTTTAATCTAACACACTTGACTTTAAGAATAAAAACACACTCCCAAATCTTTTTAAATGAATTTATATAATAAAAATTTCTTGCTTACCTCACAAAATTCTTGAAAAAAAATTAAGAATGTAAGTAAAAGTCCAGATCAACTGAAGTCATCTGTGTCAAGAGCTGGGTCAAAATTCTTTGAAGGTAAGTAAACCTAATATTCAATAGCAGTAAATAATCCTTTCACTACACTGTGGGAATATTATCAACTGATAAAACTTTTAATTTACTTAAAGAATTGTCTCTGCCATACACACCTTCAAGTCTTCAGAGCAGTAAAAGCATGAAAATCTGAATACTTTGCTTCTACTTGCAGACAATGGTAAAATAAGAGTTGACTGCAGATCTCTGAGGAACTCTACTTTTGAACAAAGTTCTTTGGGTAAAAGAGGTGCTGCCATGAAGTTTGTTTTGTTATGATTAATAATATGGATAAAATTAATAAATTGATAAATGTACCAGCCCTGTGTGGTACACATCTCTTGAAACCTAGCACTCTAGAGACCAAGGCAGGAGGGTTGAGCAGATAATCTGTATGTGTAGTGAATTATAGGCCAGATTGCATTTCACAGCGTGATCCTGTCTCAATAAAATAAAACTGGAAAGTTTTCACGGTACAATTTCTATTCAGCTATAGATATTAGCAGCCACTTATTAAATTCAGGCCTATAGAAACATAAGACTAGACCTTCTTAACCATGAGAAGGTGCTGAAGTGACTGGGCTTTATCATTCCTGCTACTTGTTTTAAGCCTAGATAAATAATGCTAAATTGGAGGAAATAAATGTCTATCTTATATTCTTTAGAGTGATAGCAAAGTAGAACAAATTGCTTACACATCTAGATGAGAGTCCATGGTTAGATTCAACTCAGTTTTGTATGATGATCCAATTAGTTCATATTTACATAAGTAGAATCAATAAAAGATGCAGATGTCAGCAAAATATTAAGCAGTCTTTGACATTTCTATCTCAGTTCTTATTGCAAAACTCTGGCACTCATTCCCATGCCTATTCGTGATGGCCATGATGAAATCTTTTAAAATTCCATCAATCTAAACTACTTTGCATAAAGTTTAGATTTAATCTTAAAGATATTATATGGCAAAAGAAAACATCCTTGATCAATAAACATTCTGAATATTGAAAAGTAGCAAAAGCCAGATTGGTAATGAGAGTTTAAGTTATTTTTCCAGTGGACCTTGCAAAAATTTAAATAATTGACTTTTATTGTTCTTTGACGAGTAGCTCTCAAATTCATGTATCAGCTGAAATTTATTTTCTGAGTAGGGAAAAGGAGCAAAATAAAGCATTATTCATTGCTAGAAACATCTGAACATTTTTCAAGCATATTTGTAAAACTACAGAACTAATTCAATAAATTATTGAAATTATCATAAAAGTTCGGCGAATCATGCACTGCATTCACATCCTGATGTATGGTAGATTTCCTGTTTTTACGAGTCAGCAGCTTTATAACTATAACCATTTGAATTTCAAATGATAAATTTATATCTAGCATAGCCTTCACATGCATAAAATTGATGAGAGGGCACCCTTTAGAGAAGTTTTAAAAGAATTGTGCATTTTATAATTTGATGTATGTAACATAATCCATTATAGAGTAGGGCTTATATGGTGCCAGTAAGATAAAAAAAAAAAAAAGCAAGCAAGCAAGCAAGCAAGCAAGAAAGAAAGAAAGAAAGAAAGAAAGAAAGAAAGAAAGAAAGATAGGCTCCCATCAATGCACTGCACAATGCAATTCAACACAGATTCATTTGAGTTATTAACCATGGCTCCCTGGTATGCCACTTCCCTCATCCTCTATTATAAAGGGGTGCATATGGAGAACGATGAAGGGCTCTGTGGACTTAATTACTATGTTGAAGTTTGGCAGAATGAAAAAGAGGAGATACCAAGCAGAGTGAGAAAAGAACTTGCAGTCGTCTCTACAGGATTGAGCATGTGTAAAAGTGTTTACTCCATGCCTGTATTGGCTTACTAGGTACCTGACAAAAGCAATTTAAAGGGGGAAAAGAGGATTGATTTTAGTGCTTGGTGTGAGAGTACCGTCCATCATGGCAGGGAAGGCCAAGAGGCAGGAGCGTGAGACAGATTGTCACATTATCCTTGAGATGAACTGTCACATTATCCCCACAGTCAGAAAGCAAACGAGATGAAATCTTTGGCTTTACAGGGTTTCTTTGTCCCCGTTTACTTAGTCTGAGTGCCTGATCCCTCAATGGTCTCATGTAGAGTGGGTCTTCTGTTCTCAGGTGCACCTGTCTATATCTGCATTGAAGAAGAAACCTCACAATGGCTAACCAAGAGGGCTATACTTTGGGCCCTTTCAAATGCTTGCTTTATGTCAATTTTTCCCAACTGCATTTCCTTTTTTAATTTTTCCTTCCATGTAATTATTATCACATCATCTGACTTTTCACGTAGCTACATTGGTCAGACCCTATAATAAATGCATATTAAACAGATCGACATTAATGTGGTTCAGTTTGATATCTGCTAAATACTAAAACTCCTGTAAATGTACTTTGGTTCCAAATCCCACAGTAATCCAGCTGTGTTTTCAATGACAAGAATAGAGGCAGGGATCAGTAATCAGATGGTATGATCCAAATGTGAGGGCTTGAATGCCAGCTTTTTGAAAATATATGTGTGGCTTTATCTTAATTGTCTTAGTTTCAGTTTCACTATGTGTAACAAACTGTCACCAAAGAACTACATGGTGATTCACATGGCACATTAATCAAATGCCAATCCTTGCACTGTCAACTACAGCCCTTTGCTTTGGGCTTCCCTTTTACACACCCACAAATTCTTTGTGATTATTTTGAAACAACAACAAAAAACAAAAGAAACTCACCTAGCCACATAGCACAGTAAACAAAAATGTGTTTTAAGAGATGGAAATTTTCATTTTATATCATTAGTTTTCAAAGACAACTTGAATTCAACATGGCAAGTACTTAAAGTAAAACCCCATATTCCCTTCAAACCATAACAAGGTATATATGGAGATATTACTAAATAAAATCTTGTAAAACTATATGTATACAATGAAATATATTTGCAAAAGTCCTTCATAAACACATTATTGGCCATAATTGTCAACCATGAGAAATATTCATTATAACTTATTTCTGCTATAACACTAAATACACAAGTCAAAATCAATTAAGAACCTAAAACTCATTGAAACAGATGCTTAGAGACTGTTTTTGCCAAACAGTAGTATTACCTCACTTAGACTCTGTTCTTTCACCTTTTGTCTGTTTCCTTTTCTTTGGGTCTTCTAATTTCAGTCAGAATATTTTCTAACCTATCTCAACATCTCCCTACAAGGATGAGGATACAGATGTAAGTCCTAAATTTGAGCTCCTCAAGGATTCCACAGAGAACAAAACCTCACAGCACAGACAACCACCCCAGATAAGGGTAATTTCCATGAAGGTGAAGACTGCATCCTGAAACAGAAGCAATCATCTCCCCGAAACAACTTGTTTTCTCACGAATTGAGAACCTGTTCAGATTGCTTTGTGGGACCAGAACTAGTGATTAAAAAGAATACAGTACTACATACATCCTGTTGCTTTTTCTGGTTCCTCCAGTTTAAATCCCAAACTCATTTCAGCACCCCAAAGACAGAGTTAGAATTCCTGGTCCTTCTTGTTAACATGACCACATTGAATGACCTTGTTCTTGATGATTTTCGACACTGCACATCTCTTTAGCTGCTATACTGGGAATGGGTTACCAAGCCCAGAAATGTCAGTGAGCTTGAAGCCATAGTCTCTTTCTTGGTGAACAGCACACTGCCCTGTCTGTATCTCTTTTCTTGGCTATGTTTTAATTTCCACACCTCAGAAGGAAGCAAGAGGAAGAGGGAGGAATTACACTGTATCATATGAAAATAAACCATAATCTTCAGATGCTACACCTACTGAAGGAAGTATTTTCACTGCATCATAAGCACGAGATAGATTAAAACAAATCAGAGTAGAACAGCCAAAAGTAGATAAGATGATGTGATCACATTCAAGTCTCTTCCCTCTCTCCTTAATTCCTCCTCCACCAACATGTATCTATATTCTTATAATCATCTTAGAGTATGAAGAATCGACACTTAAACCATCAGCAATTGTGAAGAATACAATTGAATGAAAGGCTTTCATGTGAAGATTCTAGTTTTCTAATTTGGAAGAGAGTTTATCTAACAAAATACCTGAGAGTGCTCCTACTTTACAGAAGAATGTAAAGAAGGGGAGGGGAGGAGAAAGAAGGGAGGGAGAGAGAGAGAGATTTGCTTCTGCCCTCAGGCAAACGCACTAAGTGTGTCTGGGAGTTGACTGCCAGGGCCTTTCCATCTGCTGAAGCAGTCACAAGCTACCTTGGATAGCCCACTGCCTTCTGTGCATCTCAGAGAACTCGCTGGAGACTTTCACTCTAGAGCTGTCAGCTGGCAAGGCACTCCATGGCCACCTTTGACCTTTGTCCCTAACCCACACAGACTCATTCCAGGCTGTCACACTGGATCATCCTCTCTGGTTCATTGCCCAGCATTTGAGCCAACAATCGGCATGTCCTTTCTTCCATCTGTACATTCTAGTTTAGCCTGGGTCAGGAGAGATGTCACTGTTTCTCTGCCTCATTCCTGACAGCTCCCTGATTTGCAGCATTTAACTTTATGAACACCCACTCGCAAAGCTCTGAAGTCAAGTGACAAATACGCTGGTAAATTCAGCACTGTTAGAATATTTGTTTGTTTAAAGGGGCATTGAAGTGCCTTTCTAAACACAGGCAACCTGATTTGTTCCCTGTCGTTTCCATCTCCCTGAGTATTACAATTGTTAGCATCACATACTATTCTTCAAGGCTCATTTCCAGTGCCACCTGCTTTGAAGAGCTTTCCTAAGTTGTCCCACAGCCAGTGAGGATTAATCACTCTTGTGTCATTTCTAAGCATTTGGCACTGCTTTTTCCTCTATGTATTTCTTCCAAACACACAAGGCTTACTATTCACTTTACTGTATTCTCTCTTGAAGCCTCTCATTAGATGCCCGGCATATCGTGATGAGCAGGACGTGGTACCTCTCTCAGTCACTGACACCGACATGACATTCTTTATTTAAAAAGGATGAGTCTAGGGAATCAAAGTAGCTATAAGGGTGAAATTATTCATTATCTCATTTGGGTTCATGAGATTCATATAAAACAAGGGTAGTAATTTTAAGAACAATCAAACCCAAATTAATTTTTCCTCCAACAGTTACGACATACTCCAACTTGAACTAGGCATTCATATATTTCCCATGATCTGTATTATCTCCATCATAGTCATAGCAATAACTTCCTAGCATGCATATTATGGAGGCTTAATCTATATATAATCAAAATCATGGGTGCTATCTATTTTGCACCACAATAACACTTAAATAGTATGTGCTCCATCCATATAAAGGGGAGCAGAGAGAATATCAAAGCATGAGACGACATGAGAACACTGTTAGTAATTTTTGCTCAGTGGGGATATGCTGAAGACACACTGGACTAATACCATGCCACTGTCATCAGTGCATCCAAGGTAAATGGAATTAAGTGACAGTAGCACTTTGTAGCAATTAAAAAGCCTTCCTCCGACTCCTCTGATTTTTCAGTATCTCCGCCCTAACTTAGATAAAAGACCTCCCCTCCAATGCATAAGTTTTCAGTGTGAGAATATATGTGTGCAGGTATGTGTATTTATAACTATGCATACATGTGCACATATACAGTGGGATTCCTACTTTAAAAAGTATTATTAAAGTCTGAGTGTGCATGGTCCTGTTACAGACCTGGCATGAAGAGATATCTCTGACTATATAACTATTTTCTTACTTTGGAATATTTTATCCTAATAATAAGATGTACTTTCTCTTGCTTCCTGATTTTAATTTGGGAACCAGCTGGTAAAACTCTCTCTCTCTCTCTGACAGGAAAGAGGCCTATTATATTCACAGATGTGGAAACAGGGAGACAAAAGGACTCTGACTTTTGGTGGTTATAGTTTCAATCTGAAATCACTCCCACAGACTCATCCTTTGAATACTTGCAACCCAGCTGGTGGAAGACTGAAAATTTCAGGCTATAGGAAGGCCTAGCTGGTAACAGTAGCTACAAGTGAGCTTTTGAAGTATATACTCACTGTTGGTCTGGGGTCTGTCTGCTTCCTGGTCTACTGTGGGGTGACTACCCTCTGCCACTTACTCCTGTCACTATAAACTACCATGGTGGTTTGAAACCATGAGCCAAAATAAGCCTTCCCTCACTGGGGTTATTTCTATATGGTATTGTGATCACTATAAAGCAAAAGTAACTGATGCAGTCTGATCCAAGTATTTAACTCTATTGTATGGTCAAGAAAACAGGTTCAATTCCTAGTTTACCTTTTCTATTCCTGAAGCAGACCTTTGTAATCATCATCTCTTCTAAAGTGATGGCTTCGGCAGTGAGAAAATGTTAAATCCTATGTTTTGCTTCACCTTTTTAAGTAGTTATTACAATTCAAAGCAAGGATTTAATCCTATAGGTATTCATAGTTATGTGTAACCTAAGACATAATAGTCCAAGGAAAAAGTATTTGCAAGAATTTGTCTAAAGACTGGATAGCTTACAAAGCTATTAAAGAAAATAGAATGTTGGTGAATTTGCAAGGCTCCAGCATTAGAAAAATCCATATGCATTAAAAGTACTGTGTGTTGTGCACAACTTACTCAAACTCTTAGAACCACAACGTCCTAGTCAGTACAAGAATAGTGATACTCACTTCAAAACATTAATCTGAGCTTTAGACAATTTTGTGTTAATAGTACTGTGAACTGAAATAAGACTTCAGTACCTTTCTGTTTGACTCACTTTCTTGCTTCTTTCCATGTTAATCAGCACATAATGCATGTCTTATAGATACAGCGAAGAAGTGAAATACAGCACTAGGAAGCATATGGAGTACACATCAATGAACATAAAGACTTAGCGCTCCAACTGAGGAAAACAAATTGCTATCTTATGTTAGATAGTATAAAGACATCTGACAGTGATTTTTTTTTTATGCCGAAAACTACACAACATATGGAACACAACATCCTAGAGCTGATGAAGCGTTGGTTCAGAGAACTGACTTGAGAACTTGCTATCATAAGACAATGAAAGCCCCTATGATTAAAACATTGAAAGGTAGGGGGAGGAGGATTCTTCATGAGAAGCTCCAGTTTTACAATCAGCTATAATTAGAGGAACAACTTGAAAGAATTTAGGAAAATCCCACATGGGTAAAATGCCGGTTTTCAGTCAATGGGATAGGAATTCCTCCCTAGGTCTTTCAGATTTCTTACAGTGTCTCTAATCTCTGCAGTCCCTCTGAAAGTAAAGTTTTGTTTTTCCTTTACTCTTAAGGTAGAAAAGTCTTTAAATTTCCCTTTCTCATCATATTCTGTTTAGAGATATCAGCAGAGAAATTGTGTCTCTCACGTTTCTACTATTAAGTATTTCTGAACTGAAAAGAATAGCCATGAAAGGTGTTCTGGGACACACCAGGTATGTCATGAAATGGAACTGAACTAGAACTGTATTAATGTGTTTTCCTCTGTATCCCTCTAGTCTAAGTGATAGACTGTAGTGGCACTTTGTTTGTATGGTAGTATTGAGTGACAGCTGAGAGTAATAGTAGCAATCCCTGAATGGCTGGTTACTCTCCCTTCCTTGTAGCATAACCACTTATGAATTAGTAAGGGAATGCTAGGTTACAGCTAAAGTGATACTTGTGGTGCATAATTTGTATGTTAAGATCATGCATCATCCCATTCCTCTTTGCAAAACTGCCAAGTCAGTGAAGCAAATAAAATTGTAGAGTTTTATGGGATACATAATTTTTATGGTGATTATTCAGTTCCTACTTTTGTTCACAAAGCCATAGGACTATTTGCTTCATTGCAACTACATTCACCATGTATCTGCCAGACTAGAGCCATGCCTCTGTCACAGTCACTCAGAAATGTCACCATTCCTGGATTCCAGGCATCTATGCAATGGTAGTCCTTGATATCTGCCTTAGTTACTTTCCTAATTTCTCTGAGAATACCTATTAAATTTTGATAAAATACTGACAAAAGGAAAGGAGGATAGGTTTATATTGACTTGTGATTTCATGGTGGGAAAAAGATGTTGGCTAAAGGGACTCAGTTCATGGTGGTATTAACTGAGAAGTGGTTTCTCTTAGGTTGCTTTCTACTGGTGTGGTAAACACTTTGACCAAACCAGCTCATGAGCCAAAGTGTTTATTTGCCTTACATGTTATGATCCTAGTCTGCCATTGAAGGATTTATAGTAGGAAATCAAGGGAGGAACTGAAGCAAAGACCATGGAGGGATGCTGCCTAATGGTTTATTCTCCATGGATTTCTTTACTTTCTTTGTAAAAGTACATTTTTATTTGATATATTTTTAATTAAAATGTAATAGATTAAAATGTAATAGATCATTTCCTTTCCCTTCTTCTCTCTATTATCATATCCTTATCAAACTGATAGTCTATTTTCCTTGATTATTATTGGCATATATATTGTTACACATATATAAATAAAACTATACAGTTTTGATTTCAAGGCTGACCACTTTATATTAGATAAGCAGTTTGAATTTCATCTCTGAAAGAAACTAATTCTCCCTCCCTTGTCATCATTAGTATGGAAGTTTAAATATTAATGGCCACTAAAGGCTCATATATTTGAATGCTTAGTCATCAGGGAATGACACTATTTGAGTGTAGCCTTGTTTGTGTAGGTGTGGTTTTGTTGGAGTGTGTCACAGGGGATGCGCTTTGAGGTTTCAAAAGTCTAAGCCATGTACAGTGGCTCTCTCTTGCTGCTGCCTATATATTCAGATGTAGAACTCTCAGATACTTCTTCATCACCACATCTGCCTGCATGTCACCATGTTCCCCACCATTGTACCCTGCCATGATAATGTACTAAATGTTTGAGACCATAGGCAAATGCCAATTAAATGGTAGTTTTTATAAGAGTTACTTTGTTCATAGTGTCTCTTTACAATAATAGAACACTCTATTATAATTTCTTTGTCTAAGGGTGAGCTCCCATGATATTTCCCTCTTCTTGCATTAGCTATCTATTGATATTGTCACTTGTGAAGGTTTGCTTACACAGTTGTTTTTAAGAGACATTGTCTCACAGCCAACTTCCTGGTCTTCTGGCTTTTATATAAGGTTGTCACCTTCAATCTTTATTCACAATGTTCCCTGAACACTAGGTACAGTAGCTGTGTTGATGACCTACCCACTGGGGGTGGGTGGACTCCCCATGATCTGTTACCTCAACATTGGGATCAGTTGTGATTTCCATAATGGTCTCTAACTGCTGAAAAGAGAAGCTCCTTTGGTGAGATGTCAGAGCTCCATGTATAGATACAAGTTCTATAATGTAGTAAGGACTTATGCTTGATGTGGGAGTCCCTTTGTGTGCAATGCTTGCCATTAATGAATAAAGAAACTGCTTTGGACACATAGCAAGGCAGAACTTAGGTAGGCAGGGAAAGCTAGGCTGAATACTGGGAGGAAGGAGGTAGAGTCAGAGAAAAGCCATGGAGCCACCAGAGATAGATGTGCTGAAATTTTGCTGGTAGGCCATGCCCTCATGGTGATGCACAGATTTCTTGAAATTGGTTAAATTAATATGTAAAGCTAGCCAAGAAGAAGTTAGAGATAATGGGCCAAGAAGTATGTTAATTAATACAGTTTCTGTGTGATTACTTTGGGTCTAAGATAGCTGGGTGACTGGGAAGAACAAGCACCATCCTCCTACAAATTGGCACCCAACATGGGGATCAAACCCACGACCGTGAAATTAAGAATCTCATGCTCTACCAGCGGGCTCCTTCCTACAAATTGGCACTGGATAGCCAGGATGAACAAGCAGCTTCTCCAACAAAAAATTGGTCCCAACATGGTGGACCAAATCCATGTAAAACATGAGTGAGCTTAGAAAGAAATTATAGACACTAAAAAACAAAGTTTAGCTGCATTTATTTTTCCAAATAGGCTCCATTTACTGGTGGCGTGCTGTGGCTCCTTTAAGAAAGGTTTTCCTGATTCAGCTGAGGCAAAAAAAAAAGCCACATCATTTTAAAACACAGCTTTCCTGGGCCATGATTCCAGTGTGAACACCATCTATGGAGCATTTAAATAAATTTTTGGGTCCAAGTGTTTGTGCGTCCACTTGGGGTCAGGAGGAAAGTAGCTGAGACCATGCCCATGGCTCAGTGCTCACTGTTTGGACAGGCACAGGATCTGGTCTACTAGGCATACACAGGCAGAAGAACAGGGTGGATTCTTGCCACCATACACAAAGATATTTCCAGGTTGTGCAGTGCTCTACATGGCAGATTTAGCAATTACTCAGACAAAAAGGCTTTGTGTGCTGCATGTTCATTCTCAGAGTGAAACTGCTGAGTGCGGCTCCTACCTGGCAGTCCCAGAGCTGGCAGTAAAGGTACCTCTATTTTAAAAGTGGAGAGAGGTGGAGCCAGCATCAAGAGCAGCTGCATTTTACCTGCTTACCATTTTAAAAGCTCTTAAAGACAGTAAAGAATTACATATAACACAATAAGAACAGATTCAGACATAAAAGAACTCTAAATGGGTCACAGTGTTGGATAAAAGTATGTAGGCTTTGGAAAGAGAAGAAAAATAGTATAGAGAGTTGAAAAAGAAGTATAGTGTTAAAAAAAGTCTTTAAAGAGACAAAGTACAGACAGTCATAGAAAAAAGGGGTAAAAAAAAGAATAAGCCATGTAAAGATGGAATATATAGAGAGAATCTGGATTATGAATAATATTGTATTTTCTTTGAATTTTTTGACTGCAGAGAGACATTTGATTTTAGGGACTGCTAAGCTAAGCCAACATATATACTTCAAAGGTAACTTATTTGAAATTTGAGTCTAAGGATATGTTGCTTTGGAAAAGAGGTTCTTCTTTTGTTTTCACAGAAGATGAGAACCTATGGATTGCTTCCAGACCAATATGGTTTGATGGAACAAAATCCCCTGAAAGGTTGCTGTGAACACCCACACAAAGAAAATACTTTGCCCAATAAACAGCAGGAAGCATTTTGGAGAAACTAAACCCATATTCCCAAATATTGTTTGTAAATGTTTGTTTATATTTAAAGGGGGATATGCTATGGAGATTTACATTGGTATGGATCTTGGTTTACTGGTACAAATTTAAGGTAAATCTTGTTATATGTACTGCTCGTGATTATAGTATTGTGCTTGTGCAGCTCATTTAAAAATATAATGTATAATTAAGAGATGTAGGTTAATCGATAATCATCTATAATAGTCAAGCTTGTAGTCATGTTAGTTAGATTTTCTAGAAGTATGGAGATATATTTCAGTTAGTTTGGTATTTTTCAAATCTTTCAAAGACTTTCACTGTATGGCATTTAAAATATTTAAGAACTTAAGACTTTTCATGACAGTGAGACATGTCTGCTTCTGGAAGCACCAGTTACTTCAAGAGGAAGATAGGTATTGAAGAGTTTCCTTAGGGAGTTGAGTTTGCCAGCCATATTGGCAAGAAACTGTTCCTGCCTGGACTGCTTAACTGAATATGCAATATCCACAGAAAAATGACTGCTGAATTTGCCTAAAGGTGAGATGGTCCTTAAGGGTTCCTGCTTCATAAAAGACTCTACTAGACATTCTGCAGGATCCAAAAAACGTGACTGGCAAACTGCCAGTATGGGTAGAACGGTTTTTGAAATTTCCTGCTTCGTGGAAAAGTCTGCTGGAGACTATGGGCCTATGTGCTGAAGACTGGATACCCCAAAGGTACAGAAGAACTTTGGGTGACTTTCCAGGCAGTAAGATGTCTCTGTCAATTCTAGAGTTTTGGAAGTTGTTTTCAATGCACTTCCTGTTTACTTAGGTAATGTTACTTCCTTCTGGAATCTTTGATGGAGTTGAAGAATTTATAGTTATAGTTATAGTTTGCCTTAGTTATGATAAAAGATAAAGTAGATATAAATATTGTAATTGTAATTCTTGCTTGATAACTGTTTTGTTATATGTAATTTTGCTATGTTAAAGTCTTCTTTTTTATTTAAACAGAAAAGAGGAGGCAATGTGGGAACCCCTCTGTGTGCTGTGATTACCATTAATGAATAAAGAAACTGCTTTGAACTCATAGAAAGGCAGAACTTAGGTAGGCAGGGAAAGCTAGGCTTATTGCTGGGAGGGCAGAAGTAGGCAGAGTCAGAGAGAAGCTGTGGAGCTGCCAGAGACAGACATGCTGTAACTTTGCTGGTAGACCACGACCCCTCAGTGATGAACAGATTACTTGAAATGGGTTAAATTAATATGTAAAAGTTAGCCAATTAGAAATTAGAGATAATGGGGCAAGCAGTGTTTTAATTAATATAGTTTCTGTGTGATTATTTCAGATCTAAGCTAATTGGGTGGCCAGGAAAAACGAGTGTCCTCCTCTTACATATGCTGGTCTAGTAAGTTGATGACTGGAGGTTCTCTTTCAAGATTCATGCTGCCCATGATTCCCAGAAAGGTGGTTGTTAGAGAGAGCACAGGCTGCTTGTTCTGACCACCCTGGTAGCTTAAGCCCTGAAATAACCACACAGAAACTGTATTAATTAAATCACTGCCTGGCCCATTAACTCTAGCCTCTTATTGGCTAACTCTCACATCTTGATTAACCCAGTTTTATTAAATCTGTGTATCACCACATGCCTGTGGCTTACTGGCAAGATTCTACCTTATGTCTGTGTTAGGCAGGAGATTCATGGCTTCTGCCACACTGCCCTTCTTCCCAGCATCCAGTTCAAAAGGTCAAGGCAGTTTCTTTATTCAACCAATGAAAGCAACACATTGTCAGAAGGACCTCCTACACCATTTCCCCTTTTCTGTTTAAACAAAAAAGAAAGGCTTTCACTTTAACATAGTGAAATTACATACAACAAAAAAGAATACATATAATCAAGAAAGAATTACAGTTACAATATTTAGATCTATTTTATCTTTTATCATAACAATGTTAAACTATAACTATCTATCTATTCTTCAACTCCATCAAAGACTCCAGATGGATATATTATTACCTAAGTAAATGAGAAGTAAACAACTTCCAAAACTCTAGAAATGACAGAGACATCTTGCTGCCTAGACAGTCACTCAAAGTTCTTTTGTACCATTGGGGCATCCATCTTCAGCCTATAGGCCTACAGTATCCAGCAGACTTTTCCATGAAGCTTGAAATTTCAAAGACAGTTCAGTCAGTTTCTTCTGTGTCCTGCAGAATGTCTCACAGACTCTTTCATGAAGCAGGAACCCCAAAGGACCATCTCACCCTTAGGCAAGTTAGGCAGTCCTCTCTCAGTAGGTTTTTTTATGTCCAGCTTATGCAACAGCCCAGGCAAGAGCAGTTTCTTGCCCAAATGGCTATCAAACACCATAAGGAGCCTCTTTGATGCCCATCTTCCTCTTGAAGTAGCTGGTGCTGCCAGGAGCAGTTGTATCTCATTGTCATGAAAAGCCCTAAGTTATTAAAACATTTTAAATGCCATATTCTGTAGTCTTTGAAAGATATGAAGAATGCCTATCTAACTGAAATATATCTCTATATATCTAGAAAATCTAATTAAAATGACTACAAGCTCAACTATTATCGATGATTATCAATTAACAACCTATATTTCCTAATTATACATTATATTTTTAAATGAACTACACAATCACAATACCTTAATCAAGAGCAGAAATATACATATAACAAGATTGACTTAAATTTATATCAATAAAGAAAAATCCATACAAATGCCAAAACACAGAGATGTTTCCAGGCTGAACAGTGTTCTGCATGGCATATTTGTCTGTAACTCAGATAATAAGAGATTATGTGCTACACGCTCATTCTGAGTTAAAGTTCTGAGCATGGCTCCTACCTGGTGGCCCCAGAGCTCCAACAAACACAGATTATTCATATCTATATCGTATCCCCTTTAAATGTAAAAAAAAAATTATAAACAATATTTTGGAATATGGGTGCAGTTTTTTCTCTCCAAACTGCTTCATGCTGTATGGGGGCACTGTTAATCAGTCTTTCATGGTGTATCCTGTGTGCTAGGTTCATCTCAATCAGCAGTTGGATGAAGTAATTTTTTGAGGGTATTTATGGCAACCTTTCAGGAGGGCATGGTCTATCATACCATATAGGAGTAGAAGCAATCCACAGGGTCTCATCTTCTATGACAACAAAAGAAGAGCCTCTTTTCCATAGTGGTCATATCCTTCGACCCAAATTCTGAAGTCGAAATACCTTTACGATACACATGCTGGATTAGCTTGGCATCACATACAATGAAAAGTCTCTCTGTACTTAGCTCCTTCACAGTCAAAAAATTTAAAGAAAACACTATAATATACATAATCCAGAATCTCTGTGAATTTTCCATTTTTACATGGCTCAGTTTTTTTAATCTATGATTGTCTGTACTCTGTCTCTTTAAAGACTTTAGCCTTTTTTTAAAGCATTAACTTTATTTTATGACTCTATATACACTTTTTATATTCTTTCCCAAGCCTACGTGCACTTATCCAACACTGTGACCCATTTAGAGGTCTTTTATATCTATATCTGTCAAATTGCATTGTCTTTAATTCTCTACTGTCTTGAAGAGCTTTTAAAATGCTAATCAGCTTGGTTGCAGCTGTTCTGTATGTTGGCTCCACCTCTCTCCAATTTCAAAATGGTGGACATACCCTTTCTGCTAGCTCTGGGGCCACTCAGAACTTTAACTCAGAATGAGCGTGCAGCACATAAACTCTTATTATCTGAGTTACAGACAAATCTGCCATGCAGAGCACTGTTCAGCCTGGAAACATCTCTGTGTATGGTGACAGGAATCTGCCGTGCTCTCCCATCTGCCCAAGCTTGATCCCCCTGTCTGCCCAGGCAGGAAGAGCTGAGCCAAAGGCATGATCTCAGACACTTTCCTCCCGACTCCAAGTGGGCACAGAAACACTCAGGCCCACAAATACCATTAAAATGCTAAATAGATGGCGTTTGTACTGGTGGCACAGCTCAGGACACTGCGTTTTAAAACTGCATGGCTTTTTTTTTTTTTGTATGGCTGCTGAGTCAACAAAATCTTTCTGTGACACACTGCCAGCAGACAGTAAAAACTCTGTTAAACTTTGTATTCTTTTAGAAGCTCTCTCAGATTTTATGTGGAGTCAGTCAACCATGTTGAGGCACCAATCTGTAGTGGAGAGAGGGCCTTCTTTTCATCCCAGCTACAATTTCCCTGAATGAGCCTTAGGTCTCAGACAGCTGTTGGTTACTACCAAGATGTGAATGTCACTAAATTTAGGGATATAAAACTATGCTGGTTAGGGTGGTGGTTCATAGGCATCACAGATAGATGAGACTGTTGATTACTTACCTTCCTTGAAAACTTGCATTGTACTTTCTTGTAGAATGAAAGCTACACACAGGAAGGGAGCTTCTAAGTTAGCTCCTATGTAAATTGACTGAATCAGGTGGTGCTAAGTGTGTAGCCTTTTCAGAAATAGAGGCTTACCTTCAACTTCTGAATGGGAACTAAAGAAATAACAATAACCTATATTGGTTTGGGAGTCACTTGAACTACCCTGACCAACAACTTAAACTGAAGTTTCTCATGACTGGTATTTGAATTTTTGGTTGGTAGACTTTGTCTCTTGTGGGGACCACAGTCCACCCAAGTGGTACAACTGCACTTAATGAGGAGGATTATAAATTGTGTCCTTAATTAAGGAGTTATGCCAATGAGGGAGGTATTTGAGGTTCCAGAAGCCTATGCTCACCGACCTACCTTCTCTCTCAGTTTCTATACTCCTGGGACTCAAGTCACAGATAGCCTTCTCCAGCTGTGAAGTCTATGAACCAAAGCCTAACCATAAAGAAACCTAATAGGGTAAATATGCACTGTAGCATAATACCCCAAAATCTGGGGCATGTGAAGACACTATATGAGCTTCAAGGTCTTGGCTAGTTTTTCTACAAAAAGCTGTGCTTCCTATACTCCTCAGATGGATTCCATCTTGGACTGACTCCACTAAGTGCCTGAAATTTCCTTCCATAGACATTCTATATCATGGCAATATACAACATCACATTTTCTGAGATTTAGTCTTCACTTTCACATCTTTAAACATTTGGAACCATGGGGTTCTTCTCCATAATTTTCCTTACTATATATTATTTTGTCTCAGTTGTTTTTTATTGGAAGTTTGGATCTAGCCTATATAATCCTTGCTCTATGTATGAAGATGGAAGTTACAAATTAATCCCACACTATCTCAGACTTGCATATAATAAAGGGTTATTTATTTAGGGGTAGACTCACAGATCACAGTCCTCTGCACAAATGGGAAATAGAAACCCAATCCAGAAGCTGGGAGAGATATAGAGCGAAAGTGTGCTTTACATTGGCATTTATAGTATGAGGCCCTGGCCAAGTGAGTTGGTATCTTAAAGGCTACTGGATGAAGGAAATCCTACATCACCTCCCTCTTTTGTTTAAATAAAAGAGTTCTAAGCCTAATACAAAAGAATTTATAACAAGAACAAATATCAAGTATAAAAATTAGAATTACACCAAGCATCAACAATATTAAGAAAGGAACATATGCTAAATGTTTCAATGATCATTCTATTCTTTTTCATCTTTTTTCAAATTGATTTTTATTGAGCTCTACATTTTTCTCTGCTCCCATGCCTGACCCTTCTGTCCCCATTTCAACACTCCCCCAAGGTCCTCATACTCTCAATTTACTCAGGAGATCTTGTCTTTTTCTACTTCCCATGTAGATTAGGTCTATGTAAGTCTCTCTTAGTATCCTCATTGTTGCCTAAATTCTCTGGATTGTGGTTTGTAGGATGGTTTTCTTTGCTTTATGTTTAAAAACCACCTATGAGTGAGTACATGTGATAATTGTTTTTCTGGGTCTGGGTTACCTCAGTCAAAACAATGTTTTCTAGCTCTATCCAATTGCCTACAAAATTCAAGATGTTGTTATTTTTTTCTGCTGTGTAGTACTCCATGGTGTATATGTACAACATTTTCCTTATCCATTCTTCGGTCGACGGGCATTTAGGTTGTTTCCAGTTTCTGTTTATGAAAAACAATGCTGCTATGAACATAGTTGGGCACATGTCTTTGTGGCATGATTGAGCAACCTTTGGATATATACGCAAAGGTGGTATTACTGGGTCTTAAGGAAGGTTGTTTCCTAAGTTTCTGAGAAATCACCACACTGACATCCAAAGGGGTTGTACCAGCTTGCATTCCCACCAGCAGTGCAGGAGTGTTCTTTTCCCCATAACCTCTCCAGCATAGTTGTCATCAGTGTTTTTTATTTTGGCCATTCTTACTGGTATAAGATGGAATCTCAGAGTTGTTTTGATTTGCATTTCTCTGATGACTAAGGATGTTGAACATTTCCTTAAGTGTGTTTCAATCATTTTAGATTACTCTGTTGAGAGTTCTCTGTTTAGGTCTGTACTCCATTTTTTTATTAGATTATGTGTTCTTTCATTTTCCAGTTTCTTTTTCTTTTTTTTTTTTTTTAGTTTTCCATTCAAAAATTTATACATCCTCCCCTTCACCCATTCCCCTCCCGCTCCCCCACTAAACCTCTTCCCTCCCTCCATCGTTAAGAGAAGGCAGGGTACCCTGCCCTGTGGGAAGTCCAAGGCCCTGCCCCCTCCATCCTGGCCTAGGAAGGTGTGCATCCAAATAGACTAGGGTCCCAAAAGCCAATACATGCAGTAGAAACAGGTCCCAGTGCCATTATCGATGGCTTCTCAGTCTGTCCCCATTGGCAGCTACATTCAGAGAGTCTGGTTTGATCACATGTTTGTTCAGTTCCAGTCCAGCTGGATTTGGTGAGCTCCCATTAGATCAGGCACACTGTCTCAGTGGGTGGACCAACCCCTCGCAGTCCTGACTTCCTTGCTCATCTTCTCCCTCCTTCTGCTCTTCCACTGGATCTTGGGAGCTCAGTCCATTGCTCTGATGTGGATGTGGGTCTCTTTCTCTATCTCCATCCATCGGACGAAATGTCTATGGTGATATTCAAGATATTCATCAGTATAACTATGGGCCAAGGCCAGTTCAGGCACCCTCTCCTCTGCTGTCCAAGGACCTAGCTGGGGACATCCCCATGGACACCTGGGATCCCTTCTAGAACCAAGTCTCTTGCCAACCCTAAAATGGCTCACTTAATGTAGATGTCTTTTTCCCTGCTCAATTATCCGCCCTTCGTTGTCCACTTTCTTGAGTTCTTTGTATATTTGGAAATCAGACCTCTGTCTGATGTGGTGTTAGTGAGGATCTTTTCCCATTCTGTAGGCTGTCATTTTGTCTTGTTGACCGTGTCCTTTGCTTTACAGGAGTTTTTCAGTCTCAGGAGGTCCCATTTATTAATTGTTTCTCTGTGTCTGTGCTGCAGGGTTATATTTAGGAAGTGGTTCCCTGTGACAATGCGTTCAAGTGTACTTCACACTTTCTCTTCTATAAGGTTCAGTGTGGATGGCTTTATGTTGAGGTCTTTGATCCATTTGTACTTGAGTTTTGTCCATGGTGATAGATAAAAGTCTATTTTCAATCTTCTACATGTTGATATCCAGTTATGCCAGAACCATTTGTTTAATATGGTTTCTTTTTTCCCTTTGATATTTTTTCCTTCTTTGTAAAAAATCAGGTGTTTGAAGGAGTGTAGACTAATATCTAGGCCTTCTATTCAGTTCCATTGGTCCTCCTGTCTGTACTTATGCCAGTACCAGCCTGTTTCCAGTACTGTAGTGCTGTAGTAGAGTTTGAAGTCAGGGATTGTGATGCCTCCAGAAGTTTTTTTACTGTACAGGGTTGTTTTGGCTAGCCTGGGTTTTTTGCTTTTCCATATGAATTTGAGTACTGTTCTTTCAAGGTCTGTGAAGAATTTTGCTGGGATTTTGCTGGTCATTGCATTGAACTATAGATTTCTTTTGGTAAGATTTCCATTTTTATTATGTTAAATCTGCCTACCCGAGAGCATTGGAGATTTCTACTTTCTTGTGTCTTCTTCAACTTCTTTCTTTACAGACTTAATCATTCTATTCTAAGGCCTCTAACTCTTGTATTAGAAATGGCTTGGCTAAGCCATATTAGGAATGTAACTATGACTATCTAATTTTAAACCCCATCGAAGGCCTGAGAAATAAGACAGTACTACTTGAGGAGGCAGGAAGTACAATCAAGCAGCTTCCAAAATGTGCAGTAGATGATAGAGACAACTGGCTATCTGGGCAATCACCCAAAGTTTCAATGTTTGAAGCAACCAACTTTGGCTAAGGCCTAGAGTAACTGACAAACCATTTTCAGAGGCAGAAAATTTTTCAGAACCATCTTACCCTGTCTTGGCAAGGTTTGGCAGTCTTTTTTTTTTTTTTTATATCCTCCTTGTCCTTTCTGGATATTGTGCATTTTTTCAGTGGTTGAGGCATGGGCAGTTCCTTGCCCAAAGACCAGTTTTGTTAAGAAGAAAACAAGCTCCAAGTAGAGTGTCTTTGGTACTCAACATTCTCTCTGAAATAGATCGGTGCTCTCAGGAGCAATCATGTCTCACATCATCAGAACCCTCAGTTATTTAAATGCCATTTTCTACAGTACCTTGAAGTGGTTGAAGATTACCTATCTGTGCTGAATATAACCTCTATGTATCTACAGAACCTGATTAGTCTAACTATAAGTATAACAAATATGAATGAGTATTGACCTATAGTACTTAATACCTGTATAAAGACTAAGACTTCATATTAAAGATTGTTTAGAATATTAAACAGTCTTTAAACAACTGTGCAGCAACTGAGGACAGTGACCTAAAATGTAAACAATGTACAGTATCTTGATCACAGGTGGAAATGAATAATTCAATATGATAAATATATCATAAAAATGTATCAATATACAAAATGTCTTAAACAGGTAGAAACATGTATGCATACAATCTGACAAAATAATTTTGCATAGGTTTACAAATATTTTAAACAGAAATAAGAGCATATTCAATATAACAAATATAATTTGAACTTGTATGTACAAGAATCTATACCAATGTAAATTGCCTATAAATAATAGCTCACACGTATTCACTCTATTACTCACTATTATTATTATTTTAAGCTCACTCAAATCTACCTATTATCCCATCCAATTTCCCTTTTTTTAAAATTATAAACTGGTTGGGTTATTCGCTCAGGCTTCTTAATAACTCTTATAGTTTGCATTAACCAATAATTCTTCTCTGTGTTAGCCACATGGCTTGGTACTTTTTATCAGTGAGGCATTTTCATCTTTCTTCCTCTGTGCCTGGGTGATGAATGCAGACTGAGCCTTTCCTCTTCCCAAAATTCTCATGTTCTTGTTGCCCTGCCTAAACTTCCTGTGTGGCTTCTTGCCAATAAGCATTTTATTAAACCTATACAAGTGACAAATCTTTACAGGGTACAAGACCATGGTCTCTCAGCATATGTATGACTACAAAGTTGTACTACGTAGATGATTCAAAGCTCTGTTACCAATACTTGGAAATTATGTGGGTTTGTTTGGTTCTTAGATAGTGTTCTAGCTATTTTTATGTCAAGTTGACAAAAAAAACTATAGTCATCTGAAAGTGAGGAGTCTCAATCAAGAAAAATAAGATCAGGCTGTAGGCAAGCCTGTAGGACAATTCCTTAATCAGTGCTTAATACGAAACATTGAGTTTCTTCACATCAGGGATATTCCCTAAGGGTGAAGTACCAAATGAGTCTCACTCACTTGGGTTAATAAGACTTTACTGAATGGAAACTTGGAAGAGGCTAGGAGATGAGCAAGTCTAGATGTCTAGATGCTTTTCAGCCTCAGTCATATTCTGTTCTCATGTACTGCTTCAAGAAAAGATAAAATACTTTAGTGGGGAATAGATAAGTAAAATTCAGTCTCTGCCTTTAGCTTCCTAGACAGGGACTGGGGTAGAACCAAAAATATTTTGGCTTGAACACTTCTGGCATCTCTGTGCTCTGGCAGCAGTACCACGTTCCATAGAGGCAAGAACATTACCAAATTTCAGCCAAGGGGAAGAAATTAGTCATTTTCTGGGTCATTTTTACCATAAATCACTTTTCTGTTTTCTGTTCTCTTCACTGCCAGCTTGAGAAAAAGGTATCTGGACTCCTTTTGCCATAGCTACATTGTTGGTAGAGAATCTGCATGATTGAACATAGAAGCATTTCCCAAGGTAGCCCTGCCCAAGCAGAGTACTTCTGTGTCTTAGTTAGGGTTTCTGTTGCTGTGAAAAAAAAACACCATTACCATGACAACTCTCCTAAAGGAAAACATTTAATCGAGTCTTGCTTAGAGTTCAAAGTTTTAATGTGTAATCTTCTTGATAGGAAGCAAGACAGCATTCAGGCAGACATGATGTTGGAGAAGCTGAGAATTCTATGTCTTGATTCCCAGGCAATAGGAAAAGAACTGCGTGTTACACTAAGCAAAGCTCGCGTAAAGCAGACCTCAAAGCCTGCCCCACAGTGACACACTTCCTCCAACAAGTCCCCACCAACTTCACCATCTCCTAAACAGTGCCACTCCCTATGAATTTATTGGGAACGGGGACAATTGCATTCAAACTACTACACTCTGTATTATCTCTCAGGGCACCTTTTTTTTTTTTTAAATCACCCACACTATTTTTATTTACTATTTTTTTAAACTTTTGTTCTTGTTATTTTGGTATGAAGGATCATACTATAGTCATCTCATATGCTAGGAAATACTTTACATCTTCATCCCAACGTCCTTACGCATTCTGCTAAAGGGAAGTCTTTCTCAAGTTGGAAATTTAGCTCAGTGGTAGTGCCTACCTAGCATGCAGGGGTTCCTTGATTCACCCAGCACTGCTATATATATATATGCAGCCATGCATGTAAACATACCCATACAAACACTGAAAAAATAAACTCTCTTTCAATTCTCTTTGCAATTTTATACTCTGAAGATTTCTATTGGAAAGTTTTTATTTTAAGCCACCTTTCCCATTATTCTAATGCAAACTGTGAACTTTTAATTGTTATATCTGCTTTGCGCAAACCTGCTTGCCTGATCTATCAACAAATATAAACACATTCAAATTCTTTTGCTTGCCAAACTATACAGTTTTCAACCTTTCTTTCCTGTCCCCCCCCACCTGAGTTCTCACTGTAATTCTAATTGAAAGGAGTCAGTAATTACCCCCATAGGTAGGAGAATACACTGTCTTGATCTTTCCTATGTTTGTGCCAGAAATGCAGATAGATAATCTCCAGACATCTAGCTCAGATACCTGCTTCTACTAACTATGCCACATGTAACAAAGGTTGCACAACCTCTCCCAAAGCACTGGAGACTGGGAAAAAGTGTTCAAATGTATCAACAACATGTGGGCGGCATTTTAACATTCAACTCAAAATAACTATTATTATATGTTAACTGTAGAACAAAGTAGAACTGTAGAACAAAAAAAATTACTTCCTACCTCAATGAACCATTTCTCCATTGCTAATACTAACCAGTCCAACCCTGATTAGTTTCTGATATCAGACAGGATCACGTGTTTCCCTGGGTTATGACTGTAGTGAAAGTTATTTCCCAATAATAATTTAGAGGGTTTTCCTTTAACCTCACAGAGCACGTAGTTTGAAGATGGCCAAGCAGGTCATAAATAGTGTCTAGAATTCCCGTCTTCCTCAGTTAGTATCTTCCTACTTTATGTCAATAATTTCACATAGTTCAGTACAGGATATCTTTAGGGCCAGGAGTCAAGGAATCAAGAAGGCCTGTTCTAACTAAGATGTATTTGTTTCTCAGCCGTTCCACCAGAATCTAAAATATCTATTGAGAAGACCTATATTAATCAAATCAGATCAGTTATTCACACTATTCCATTCACTTTGATATTTTTCCTTTACAATAATTTTCATCCAAAGTTCCCCAATTTTATCCATATGTAAACAGGCAAAATTACATTTTTCCCTCCCATGAATCATACTTTGTGTATGACACTAAGGAAACAGCTGGAAAGGGACTCCATGCAAATGAATGGAGCATGGAGAGAAAATGAGTACCAACTAAGGGCTCAGGGACTGAGAAGATCAAGAGACTATTCAGTAAAGAAATTACTTTATTTCTTTAAGAGTTCAAATACCTATTATCTTTATTATTTTTTAATTTTTGTTTTCAATACATCAGAACCTCAGTTTCTTTTCCTTCTACTCCCCCACCACCAATTACCCTCTGCCCCAGATCCACAGCTTCTCCATTTCCGTTCAGAAAAGAGCAGGCCTCCCAAGAATAGCCACAAATTGGTGTAACAAGATACAATGTGACTATGCACAAACCATCATATCAAGGCTGGGTGAAGCAACCGGGTAAGAAGAAAAGAGTTGCAAGAGCACAAGAAAGAGTCAGAGACATCCCCACTCTCATAGTTAGGAGTCTCACAATAAACACCCAAGTGGACAACCATAGCGTGTAGGTGAGGGAGGCTGCTCGTTTGTTTCCTGGCCAACCAGACTGGAGATAGACACACAGAAATTATATTAATTACAACACTGCTGGGCCAATAATTTAAGCATATTTCTAGATAGGTCTTACATCTTAAATTAACCAATTTCTATTATTCTATGTATTGCCACGAAGCTCATGGTTTACTGGCAAGGTTCTGGGTGTGCGTCTGTCTCCTGTGGCAGCTACGTGGTGGCCTACTCTCTTTTTATATCTTTTCCAGCCTGGGTATATTCTGTTAAGTCATTGGCCAAAAGAAGCTTCTTTTTTAACCAATGGCAATAAAGCATATTAACAGCATACACAGGAGTATCTCACTTCAATAACATATATGCAGAGGATCAAGCGTAGACCCATGTAAGCTCCTTGATTGCTGCTTAAATCTCTGAGGCGTGCTTAGCTGAGGTCTGTACGATGTGTTCTCCTGGCATCCTGGATCCTTCTGGCTCTGACATTTCTTCCTTCCTATCTTCCCTGGGGTTATCTAAAGGGAGAGACTTGATGAAAATCTCCAGTCTGGTCTCTTTCCACCTAATATTTGCCTGTGCATTTTTGAATAGGCTCCCATCAGCTGCCTGCAGAAGCCTCTCTGAGGATGATTGGGCTAGGCACTGATCTAAGAGTATGTAAGGATGCCATTAGGGATAATTTTATTGATTTTTTTCCTATCATTGATCTTTGGACAGTCCTGCCTGCATTTTCTTATCATGCAGGCAATGCTGGGCATGGGTTCCTTCTCGTATTGTGGACCTCAAATTAAACCATCATTTGCCCAGCCACTCACACAAGTTCTGAACATCCAGTATATCATGTAGGCAGAACACATTATAGGTAAAAGTTTTGTGGCTGGGTTGATATCCATTTCGATTTCTGGAAGCCATGCCTGGTCCATTACTAGGAGTCCTCCTAGAGCAACCCTTGTAGAAACCTGAGTGCTTCCACTAAACTAGGTATCTACATGAACCCCACAGTTGCCTTCCAATTCCAGTCAGCTCTCCTCATACTCTCTCTCTCTCCATTACTCCCCAGAACCCTGATTCTTCCTATTCCCATTACCACTGACTTCCCAATAACTCCCAAAATCTATTCAATTCCCCCTTCCCAAGAAAATCTGTGTTCCACTAGGATCCTTCTTGTTACTTGGCCTTCCTCTGTTTTTGGATTATAGCATGGCTATCATTAACAGCCAATATCAACTTCTATGTGAATGTATACCATATTTGTCTCTTATGGTCTGGTTTACCTCACTCAGGATAAAACTTTTCTACTTCCATTCATGTGCCTGGAAAATTCTTGATGCCATTTTTTTAGCAGCTAAGTAATACTTCATTGTATAAATGTACCACATCTTCCTTATCCATTTTTCATTGAGGGACATCGAGGTGGTTTCTGCTTTCTGGATATTATGAATAAATCCTCAAAGAACATAGTTAATCCAGTGTCCTTGTGGTATTATTGAGTGTTCTTTGGGTATATGTAGAAGAGTGGTATATGTTTGTCTTGAGGTGCAACAGTTTCCAGTTTTCTGAGGAACTGCCATACTTACTTCCACAGTGGTTAAACAAATTTGCACTCCCACCAGCAGTGGAGGAGTATTCTCCATGCTCCACATCCTTGCTAATATGAGCTGTCACATGTGTTATTGATCTTAGCAATTCTGAGAGGTGTAAGATGAAATCTCAAAGCTGTTTTGATTTGCATTTCCCTAATTGCTAAGGATGTTGAACATTTCTTTAAGTGTTTCTCATCCACTTTGATTTCCTCTACTGAGAACTCTCTATTTAGACTGGCACCCCATTTTAATTGGATTATTTGTTTACTTGATATCTAGTTTCTTGAGTTCTTTATGTATATATACATATATAATATATTAATTACATAATAATATATAATAATATATCCATGTGTATTATTAGCCCTTCATCTGAAGTAGAATTGGTGAAAATCTTTTCCCATTCTGTTTTGTTCAATTGATGGTATCCTTTGTCTTATAGAAACTTTTCATTTTATGAGGTTTTATTTATTAATTGTTGAACTTAGTGCCTATGCTATCAGCATTTTGTTCAGGAAGCTGTCTCTTGTGCCATTATGTTCAAGGCTATTCCCCAATTTCTCTTCTATTATGCTCAGTGTATCTGGTTTTATTCTGAGGTCTTCAGTTTTGTTCAAGGTGACAAATATAGACATATCGTTATTCTTCTCCTTGCAAATACCCAGATGGACCAGCACCATTTGTTGAAGATATTTTCTTTTTTGCATTGTATATTTTTGGCTTCTTTATCAAAAATCAAGGGACCATAGGTGTGTGGCTTTATGTCTGGGTCTTTGCTTTGATTCCACTGATCCATGTGTCTGTTTTATGCCAATATCATATGGCTTTTATTACTATAACTTGTAATAAAAGATAACTAATAATAAAAAAGTATTCAATTAACTAGGTAGTACAACTTGAAATCAGACATTATTATACCTATAGAAGTTCTTTTATTGTTTAGGAATATTTTTTAGCTATTCTTGTTTTGTTTTTTTTTTTTTGTTTGTTTGCTTTTCCATATGAAGTTGGGTAATGTCCTATCAATGTCTGTAAGGAAATACGTTGGAATTTTGTTGGGGACTGAGTTAAATTTGCAGATTGCTTTTAGTAGTATAATGCTGATCCTGCTGATCCATGAACATTACATATTTTTTCCATATTTTGAAACTCTCTTTGATTTCTTTCTTCAAAGTTCTGAAGTTTTTATCATACAAGTCCTTTACTTGCTTGGTTATAGTTGCTTCAGGATGTATTATTTGTGGCTATAGTGAAGGGTGTTGTTTCCATGATATCTTTCTTAGCTCATTTGTCATTTGTGTGTATGTTTTTTATTTGATGTTATTGAGTTAATCTTGTATCCAGCCCATTTAAGAGATTTATTTCTTCCATTAAATAATTTATTCAATTTTTCTTTAAGGACTCAATCATCTTCATAAAGTTGGTTCTATTGTGCTTATTTTTTTCCTGTGGAAAAGATATTGGAATATTCAGGGCTTGCTGTAGTAGGATAGCTTGGTTCTGTTCATGACATATTGCCTTGGCTGGTGTTGATTGTCTTCTTACACTGGCCTATAGACAGGGTTTTGGATGGTTATAGCTCTAGGAGCTGAGAGTTCAGTTTGTCTTTGTTGGTTGAGTGTTTTCTCCCTTGGCTTCTGTTCTTCCAGTCAGTGTGGGCCCTGCTTGAGCAGAAGGGCTCTGCTCTATTTGGGGGCTGCACTTCCAGTGCCTCAGGTGGCCTCTGGTAGATCAGGGACTTTCTACGCCAGTGGAGTGCTTGGAAATGGTGCCTGGGATGGTGCAGGATTGGAAATAGCATAAGCAGGCATCAAGAGAGTGAGAGAGTAGGGGAGTTTGGCTGAAGGGCATCATACCTGGACTTCTGGCAGCCTGTGTGGTCTCTGGTACAGCAAGGAGTCCCAAACATCTATCTTTTAGGGAGAGTACATCAAATGGAAATGGAGAATTTTTGATGTGTCTTTAACACTCCACATTAAACTTCATTTTAATAGATAAGCAATGACATAGTTCAATGTAAAAGAATCTCTTATATTAAACTTGAAGTCAGATATTCACAGATTAAATTTTATATGCAATTTCCTGGAAATATTAAACCACTCTCTATAGAAATTTTTAATTTATAGAAGACAAAGACACATAGAAACTTTCTGGAAATTCAAAGTTTGACGTTCGTCATTTTCTTTTTCCGAATTTTCTTATAAACATTAAGCAAAGATTGAGGAATCCTGTGGAAGAGGGGAAGGAAGAATTATAGGAGCCAAAGGCATCAAGGGTGCAACAAGAAAAACCACAGAATCAACTAACCTGGTCTTACAGTGGTTCAGAGAGACCAGAGACTGAAC